>JAJKFI010000167.1:547536-565055 GCA_029204185.1 Lerista edwardsae | reverse complement strand
AGGGCTTTCGTTTGAATTCTTTTGATTTGATATGGTAAGTGCGCTGGTAAGGAACTGGACTACTAGCATTTTTAGGTGCTTTCGAACTGCTAGGTTGGCAGGAGCTGGGACAAGCAACAGGAGCTCACTCCATTGCATGGTCTTGAACTGCCAAAAGCTTACACTTTCAAGAACACATGGAGGATGAAGGAGAAATAGGAGTGAGTAACCTGAGGACTTGGGCAGGCTCATTCTCAGAACATACATGTGAACTGGGTCAAAGTGTTGGTCAAGTATTAGCATGTGAGAATTTGTGCATGTTTAGAAAAGTGGTGTTTGTATATACACACACAAGAATGGAAGCACATAAGGTACCTTGCTCAAGAATATATCTCCCCAAATGTCCATGGGTCTCCTCTTGTGATGTGTGACATGTGTAGATCTGTTCAGAGCAAAGGTAAGGTTAGGATTTATGTAAGTATCTCATTACCCTCTGCCCAGGCATATGAATTGCTTATAAGAGGCCTAACAGGTTGTAAACACCAAGCAAAATTTTTTGGGAGAGGTACACATCCCATCTCTCACTACAATGATCACACAGGGGGCAGTTACAGTGTTTGCAGCTATTCATTTTGCTCTCCCACACATTTTAAAACTTCTCCTTTATCCTGCCTATAAATGACGTAACCTGTTGAAGAAACACAAGATACGTTCTATGATAAGCTTGGTTCAATTAATGTTTCCAGGGGTCCTTTGTAGGAGCAGGGAGCATGCCATGTAGATTTATCCCAGCATATAACACCTGTGATGTACAGTACTTTGGGAGGTTACCAACAAAAATATACTGCCAAAACTTCCTTTAAAACACCTGGCTAGAGAGGGACAGCCTAGTCTGTAAACAGCTTTTATTTCCATGCCAAAATGGGACTCCCTCACTGCTAGGGGAACTAGACATCTGGTCATGATTTTTTTTTTTTTTACTGCAGAGTTAACTTTAACTTTTTAACTTTAATTTTTTAACTGTTTCTAATATCACTAAGCCCCATAAAAAATCAATGTCCAGGAAACTTTAGTGATGTATATCCACTCACATGAACAGCACAGTCCCCTGGGAAGTTCTCCTGCCTAAGTCTTACTGAAACTATAGCTGTGCAAGACTACCAATTCCAACCATTTCAATGGGCCTGAAAAAGTGTTGCCCATCAGTCAGATCTGTCTCCTTAATGGTATCCAAAGTCTACATCTTGATAGGGCTGCCTCTGGTTTTACCCAGCTGTCAAAACTAGCACCAGATAAAAGATGTTTTTAACTCTTCAAGGGCTGCCTCACAGTGGTAGAAGAAGAATGTCATGGCCCCAGAGACAAGGTTTTTTCATGATAATTTAATCCAGGGGTTTCCAGACTTTTCAGTATGAGGGCTACATCATATATTTTACAGATTTTCGCAGGCCAAAAAAAATCAGTTTTATAGATGAATGAAATTTAAATGAATTAATAAGTTTTACTTGGATCTTCTTTGCAATCAGCATGATATGATTCAGAACAAAAGAGAAATGCGTAAGCTGAGAAGTGATCTATAATGAGTAAACATGTCAAATATTGTAAATTGCTGAGGGCCAGATAAAAACTTGTGGGGGGCAGATTTGGAGACCCCTGATCTAAGCCACAGGTTTGTGTGCATGATGGATAGGCCAAGGCAGAGGTTCCCAGAGTGTGGGTTGCAACCCACCTTTACTGGACCATTCCCCCTTAAGGGGAGTGGCCTAATAATGGGTGCCCTGACAGCACCGCAGGCACCCAGTTTTTTTTCCAGCTTACGTGGGTGATCGAGGGGGACTCCTGCAGGGTCGGGGAGGCCCACAGCCCCCTTCACCGGACTCGCCAATGCAGGGAAAAGCCCTGATTTGTGCCCAAAAACACACTTTTGGTTTTCGCATGTTTTTGAGCACAAGTCAGGGCTTTCCCCAGCATTGCAGGAGGGCCCGTGACCACCCAGGTATGCTAAAAAAAACCTTGGTGCCTGCAGCGGTAAGATTGTTGCAGTGCTGTGGGGGCTGCCCCCCTGCTCCAGCCCAGCCCCCACAGCAACATACAACAGTCCCAAAGTCTGAGTAGGACTTTGGGAACCGCTGGGCTAAGGAAATCTGTTCACACATGACAAGGAGGGTTCAATACTGAGACAACAGGTGTATTTCCAAAGTAACAAGCTATTAAAGCAATACATTGCTTTTTTTATCTGGAAACAACAAGAATTCAACATGCAAATGAGATTTTTACTGCTCAATTAAGTCAGTAAACAAGTCTAGCTGTAGCAGTGGATATTCCAGTTCAAAAGGTATCCTTTCCATTTGGAAAGTTTCTCTTTCACCCGTTTTAAAGAGAAAGGCCCTTACTTGCAAGATGGGCTCCCACAGAACATATGCCCCTGCTTAGCAATCAATTTTAACAGAGGTCATATTTTGAAAGTTTTGCAGTACCGGCTCTGCTTAGTGACTTGCTCGCATATGGCACAAGATGTCAGCAGAGGACTCTTTAACCATCTTACACTACCGCTACCCCAGTCTGAGTTGTAACTGAGGCTTCGGCAGAGTTCTCTTTTGATGTGCTTCAGCGGCATTTCATGTGTGAGAATTTAGGCTCCAGCATTAGAACGAGCAGGTGAGGAGCATAAGGGAAAACTTCTAGCAGAGCCCCATTGCTCTTTATACTGGAGAACTGGTTAATGAGCCGTAATGCCAGATCGAAGAGCCAAACTACATATTAAACATATTTGTTGTCTGGGTTTTTTTGGTAGTGTTAATAGGAGCGGAACGGAAAGATGCTGTCTGGATCAGCAGCATTGCACAGAGGAAGGGGATGACTAATTGGGAGTTTTCCTCTTTACTTAGGCACAACAGCTCTGGGGGCATGATTTTAATCCAAAATACTTCCCACCCACAGCCCCAATCCTGATAATTCCATGGGTGTTAATTACACTGAGAAAAAAAAATCCACAAAGCCAAAGTATTCCTTTGTGGTAACATGGAGTTTGGCTCTTATTTTTAAGGGAGAAAATATAGTACATAAGAGGCAGGGAACCAGTTTTGAATTCAGGCAGAATCCTGGAAAATCCTTTAGGGAAAGATTGATCCTAAAGCCTCCCATTGTTATGCTTACTGTAAAATATCAAGACAAGGGAATCTGTATATTGTTTACTCCATATTAAAATAGCAATACTGTGTGCTAAACTGAATGCACCAAATGCCACACTAGTGATAAAAATATTCATGTGTTCTGTCTTTTTGGACTGGCCACTCTACATTTTACTACATGTATGTACTTAGAAGTTCAATAGTATTTATTCCCAAACAAGCATACAGTACATAGGATTCAAGCTCTAGAAAGAAAAAGTGCTGCTGGCACTGCTAGTTGCACTGCTAATCTTGAATTTCTTTTTAATTGGGACTTGCAAAGTTTTCTTGGATTGGGTAGCTGACTCAAGTAAAACTAATACCCACCTCTAAAACTGAGGCAAACACACTGGACAACACCACATTAGGATACATCGCTCCATATACATACATCACTGAAATGAATGAAAGCTGTACAACAGCATGAACATTTTCCTGCATACCTCGCATTCATTTTAGTAGAGCTCTGCATTTTGTCCAATGGTTGACTAGGGAGTCACAAAGTGAAGTGTTGCCGTAAGTGCAACAGGGCCATGGGTTTGGAAACTAACAGGAACAGGAATTCGGAAGGCATCTTTCAAATCAAAAGGGATTATTTGGCCACAGCACAACTCACCATCATGAAGAGGCAATGAAGATATTAGCTAAGCACATGCCCAAGGATCACACTGGGCTGAAGGCAAGTTCATGCAAAAGCAAACACATTGAAGTGGTTTAATGTAGCCAATTTGGTCCTTGTGGAGCATATGGATGAGTGAATGGTCTTCTGTCACAGTAGCCAGGCAAACCCAGCTGTCCCTGTAGTTCATCCACCCTCCCACCTCATTTCTGTTACAGCCATCCAAATCTCTACCCTCTTCAACTGAAGAACCTCATTTCAAATGCAATGGAATCTGGACTAGAGCTGCTCATGGGAATGCACTGGGTTTAAACAAACCCTTGACAGAGCTCTATGGCACTCTTGAGGAAAACCTGCCTTGTGCCTTTGAGGCAAGGCCAGTCTAGGAAGTCGGGAGCTCCTCCCCACAGAAAAACTTGTCACCTGACCTGCCTACCTGAGAAGTGGAGCTACCCAACTTAGAACACCAATCCTGCCTGGAACACTAGAGAAGGGGAATTCATGGCAAATCTTCCTATTTTCCTGCTTACTAAAAACAGTGGGAGAGGTAGAGCTCAACCAGACATTTAGCAGCCAATGCAAGTCCAATCTCTGCAAGTTTTCACTTAGTGGGCATATTAACTTTCCCTCAGCTGTCTCTTCTTTCAGCACATGCTACTCTTCCGCCCCTCTAATATTCATTCTCACTCTCTCAATCTCTCTCTCAGGCAATAATTAAGCAACCTTCTCTCACTGCTTGCTTGCAAATGGCACCTTCCTGTGTTGCTATGCCACAACCCAGGTTCCCACATAGATGTTTGCTGCCAGCTGTCAAATTCAATCTTTAAACAAGCCAGAGCTCCTTAATATGGCAGGCTGCACTCATCTGTCCTAGTATCAAGGCATCACATTCTCATTTATTTTCCTTTCAGTCATCTTGTATCATTTACAAGATGCTCTAGGTGGCTTCACAGAAGTCCTTCTGAATGACATAGGTATATGTTTATGTCAGTTCCAGGTTCAAATACGATTGTTTTTTAGTCCTGCTTCTAACCTGGCACACAGAAATTAAGCAAGGGAATATTGTCCAGGCAAGAAGATATAGAAAATAGGGGGGAAAGTTACTTGCTAAACTTCTATGGAGATGGCTGCTGCAAAGCACCCAACAGCAAAACCAGAAAAGGTGGCAACTTCTCTAAAAACAAAAAGTAACAACGCAGATATATTTCCTTAAACCTGGGCTCAGGCTATAATTAGATCTTTTAGCTCATCTGAACACACCTAGAGGTGCCTCATGTTAAGGCTGACATGTTCCCCTGGGGGAAGGGGTGATTTTGCTCTCAAGTGCTGCCATCCTTTTTACTGGCAGCAGCTAGATCTACAGCTCTTAGGTGATAATGCTTATCTCTGTCACCAGTGATTGCTGCAGCTCAAACTGCTGTTTGAGATACAGGCCAGGCCAGGCATTTTAGTCAGTTAACAACCCCATGCAAGCATCATCTGATTCATTACACTTTGTATCACTTGAGAAACAATGGTACCTGCTCCATGGATAAGCATCATTCGGCTATTTATACCCAGAATAATTAAACTTGGGGAGACTGGGGTCTTTCAGACAGGCACCCGAAACTACCAGAATACAGGCACAGTGTCTGACTGCTGAATCAGGGTAGTGGAATTCTGGTTGGCAGTTTCAGGACTGAGATTAATGTCATGGTCAAAAAGGACAGTTGGGGTCAGGGTGCCAAAGCATGTTGGACAAGGCAAAAAAAAAAAAAAAGGAAGCTGCCAAAAGAAAGAGGCAGGCAGACTGTAGAGAGAGGAACAAATCCCAATTTACATGCAAGAGATGAGGAGTAGGACAGGAACAGCATCATAGAATTCTTAGCCAACCAAGAGCCTGAGAAGCATCTGAAGAACAAGGGACACCTAATCATCTCTAGGAACAAAAACAATTGAATTACAAAGGTCTCTGTTGCTGGATCTGATGCAGTGCTGCAGAGCTGGGAGGTGAACATAGGAGAGAACTATGCTTTGGCAGTACTTCAGGCTACCTGTAGTATTTTGGCTAGCTCTTCACATTTTGTATAGTATTACTGCATAATACTTTTTTTTCCAGAAAAAAGTGGAGTTTGGAGAAAGTTCCTGATAATGAAATGTAAGCAACTGCGAAGCAGCACCAGTTCTTCCCAACAGTTTATGTTATGCATATTGTCATTTGAGGCAAGCATCAAATTCTTACTTGGAGGAACTGCTTCTTAGTAGTAGAGCTCCTGTGCCCAACACCTCTATTAAGTGACAGAAATTGAGCAGCTGAACTGCTGCTGAGCATAACACCTCCATGCTAAGAAAGAGCCCACTGCTGATTTCTGCCTCTCATGCCACCATTCCAGGCACAAGAAACACCCCACACACAATCAGATTCTTCAAAAATAAGAGGGATGACTAATTCTTGTAACAGCAGCACTCTGCACATGTTTTAAACAAGATGCTTTGTAATGAAACTGTTTCTATTACCTGGGCATCTTACCATGGAGTCTGAAGACTACAAAACTCGACAGCAGAGAAACTGTAGGAGGAACCAGTCATAGGCAGAAGAGGATACCCAAAAAGTCAAACTCTTTGTGACCTAAACTATGTGAGAAAACCTCACACAGTTGAGGCTAAATGCCGGGAAATCTTTTAGTTTTCAAACTGGGATCCCCAAAATGAATTTTTTTAATAACCCAAAAACTGCAGACAAAGGGCAACACATGGGACCAATTGCTCTTTAAAACCTTTAATTCTTGGGTATTTCTTGTGCAGTATCTGTTCCCAGCTAATGTGGACTTTTTACCCAAGCTAACATCTGCTGTGGGCTTCATCAGCAAGACAGTTGACAGTTTCGCCACCTTGATCTGAAATCTTCTTGGGCTAAGCACAGAAGGATCATTGCTAAGAAGCCAACTTGAGTGTAACAGATTCTTGGGGGATTGATGCAGAAGAAGCATGTCAACTTTGCACCTTAGCCCTAGAACAGCCATGCCAAAGAGGCAGTAATACTGAAAAGGCTAGGAAAACCATATTTCACCTTGCAAAGAAACATAAATCAGTGCCTTGGACTGGTAGATCAAGGGAATCAACAATATTAAAAATAGCTGTTCACAAGCACAAGAGGCATGGACCTCAGTGTTTTTGTTCCATCACTTTTCAAAGTTTGTCCAAACATTTGAGCTCAAGACTACGGCAAATAAAGTTTGTCCTTTTAGCAGATTGAGTTATACTTTCTTCTAGCCTGTGGAAGAAAAAAGTGTGCCTTTAAGGAGTTTGATGCAAGCCAGTTTTGAGTGTAAAGGTGCCTCTCCAGCTGTAACACAGAGCAAGTGTGCCCATCCCTTAGCTCTGTAGTTTCCACTGTAGTTTCCCAAACACAAGGTCATCTACAGTCAGCATAGGATGACCTCTGTCCTGAGGCTGCACACAGTCATAATGTAGTATTAAAGACCAAGGCTGCTTCCCTCAGTCATTGACCAATCCACAGGTAGAATATTTGCCCCTATGCACCAGGGTCACTTCTCTTGAACACAGTGCAGGCACTAAAGCCAGTCTCACTGCAGGCACTACAGTTTGTGATTTTGAGCCTGTTACATAGGCCACCCACAGGCCAGAGAGAGTGACTTCAGATGACCCACACAGAGGAGCATGAAACTGCAGAGTTAGAGTGTGGAGTCCATGACAGAATGCCCATTCTGAGGCAATATCCTATGCTCTGTGGTAGTTAACTTGACAGAAGCAGGCGAGTACTTTGGGATCCTATAGCAGGCAAAGCAGAGAATCCGCCGGAAGGTGCTGCGCATCTCATTGTCCCGAAAGGAGTAGATGATGGCATTAATGAGTGAATTTATTTCAGCCAGCAATAGGAAGTATTTCTCTACTGCGAACACATTGCAGCTTTCACAACCGAGACCATCCAACAGGAGCACCACTTGTCCAGGGGTCCAACAGATGACAAAGGCACCTAAGAATAGAAAAGAATCCATTACTTTCCAAAAAGAGTGCTATGTCTGGCTCCATGGACTTTTACATCTGTTATGCATGATGCTTAAAAAAGTGAAGAATGCTTGTGTGGCAGGGGAAGGTATTGCTGCTAATTTACTCAAGAGATTCATGCCACCTTCCAAGGACTACTGGGCTCTGGCAGCATGGAAGGAGAACAGTAGAAAGAGGATTCAGATGAATACAATAGATGAATAACTGCAGCTAACTTCTAGAGTTAGCTGGTTCCTATGACATAATTCCTCCTTCCCCTTTTCTAGAGCAGTTCTGTGGGATTTTAAACATTAGACCTTTGGCCCCACACTACAATCTGAAAGCACCTGATGCAGCAGCCACACTGAAACTATAAGTAGGTCTGGGTCTGAGTAGTACCAAGATGGGAGACTACTTTGGAGTCCTGAAATCCATGATGAAAGGTAGGAAATTCTGGTTTTAATTCTGCTTATAAATTCTGCTTATAAATTCTGCTTATAAATATAAAAAGCTTATAAATTCTGGTGTATAAGCTGCACAATCTGATGTGAGTAGCAAAATCACTTGATAAGGATATCCGTCATTGCAAACGCAGAGATAGTCAAGCTCATCCTGCAGGAGAAGGAATTGTAGAACTCACTCATACTCGCTGCAAAGCTAACAGAAAAGGGAGCATATGTTGCAACTTCCTGTGCACTAAATTTAGATCATCTGGCATTTAGTGCATAACCTATTCTAGAACTCTGCATTTTAATTTGTTAATACATCAAGACCATAACCCTTGCGGATGTGAAAATACATTCTGAAACGTCATGCAGTTAGTTACTGAAAACGTTGGTGGTCTAGAGATAGAGCTTATACATCCTGTCCCTCCATTATTTGCTGGTCACGTTTGTGTAGTGGCAATTTGTATCTTCATCAAGAATTCTAATCTTTATAAGACATTTTAGGAGCCAATCTTGACTGAAAGGGGGAGATACAACAACAAATCTAATGTAGTCAAAGTTCTAACTCAGAACATTATAGCAGAACCCCAAAACCAGAATAAACCTGTTTAACATGGTCAGCCTGGAAGTGCCTTTTTTTCCTGAACTGAATGGCGATATACAAGTTAAAAAAAATGCTCTAAGGGCTCTCACCAAGTTCCTCAGACCACTATAATTTGGGACACAGATAGGACCTTTTTAAGATAAGGGGCCCAATGAGATGAAACTTTGTTTGCGTGGGAGAACTTTTTACTTGCCATGTTCTTTTCCTGCTGAAACTCCCCAAGTTACTATCTGCAGCAATGAGGGACGATTTAGTTGATCCTGATTCTAAACCAGACCTGGGCCACAACATCTACCATCGCACTGCTCCTAACCAAAAAGGAAAGGATGACTTCAAATTTATGTGGGCACTGGGGCATAGCACTTCACGGAGTCCTTTTCGTCCCACCTCTTCTGTGCCAATCCTTTTTCCAGTCCAGCTATTTTCAACCAACATGCCACAGCCTATTGGTGTGCTGCGGGAGTGTGAGAGAGGGTCATTGGGGTATATGAGCCCCCAGCCAGCCGTGTGCCTTGTCAATTGTCAAGAAACTAATGATGTGCCCTGACAGTTTTAGCATCTGGTCAGTGTGGCACACAATGAAGAAGGCTGGCAATTGCTGCTCCAGCCACATCCTTCCCATATAGGACTGTGACCTGTATGATGGTTCCAGCTACAATGGGACCACTGGAGCTCAATGTATAACGATGGCTCAAAATAAAGGGAAAAGCAGCAAAATCAAGTATGATTGATTATAAACTTGATACAGTTTTCTGAAAGGATAACCGTGTCTAATTTTGCAATTGGTTATTAAAGCTTGCAGGAATGTTGTAAAAAATGTTCCGGTGTTGTAGCAAGCTACCCAATATTCCATTTGAGGAATGAGGTTCTGTTCCTTCCCTGTGCAATCATACATTCTTCACATCAGTATCTGATCATGCCAATACCTTAGGGAGCACCCTGTCATGCGTCCACACGCGTCAATGCAAAGCCAAGATGTTTCAGCATGACTGGAGGCAGCCTGATTGCAACCTCCTGACTCCCACCAAGGCCTCGGAGAATCAAATCTTGGCAGACTTACTCAGAGCAACCTTGTTTGGATATGGCTCAATTCCACACTGTCTCAACTGAAAAAAGAAACTTCCCCTGCTGCTTTCCTCAGGAAACGTCATGCATTCCCCCGAGCAGTCAAAGCTCAGCTAGACTGGGGGTAAACCATAATAATTGGCTCTTCCCATTCATTCCAGCTTTGACAGCATTCCAGCATCTTTCGATTTAGATGCACTTCTTCAAACGTCTCCAGCGCTATACGTGCTTCCCAGCTACCTTATGCTCTTTGAAAGGACCAGAGCCTACTGATAGACCTCATGTTCTACGTACAGACCATCTTGGGCTGTATCTCAAGCATCTTCTGTTAAAAGGAGATAAGGTAGCATGGAAAGAGAAAAAAAGCTGCCTGCTGCTACTCTGTCTATTTGACAGGGAAGGTCTAGATAGCTTAAGTGTTAGGGGCTGCTGGCTAGCTTTTTCTTCTGTAAAGGCAACTCCTAGCTAGTAGTCACCAAAATGTTCCTCAGTAGTCAATTTCAATTCAATCCAAACCTTTATTGGCATAGTAGTAATAAATAAATAATCATGACACACACAATAAACAATAACTGAAAATCAGCTCTTGATCTTAAGAACTTCCAACAAAAAAGAGGCAACTGCCTTAGTCACATCAGAGCAAATGTCATTCAATAAAAAGGGAAGAGGGTTAGCAGAAGGAAAAAAGGGGGCAGCAAAAATTGGTTGGAGATAATGAGCGCGAAGTAGTTGAAGAGAAGAACAATGTAAAAGAATGTGGGGAAGAGAATCAGGCACTTCAGAACAAAAGTGACAGAGTCTGTTTGTTCCTCAGTAGTCATTAGATGATTCTTAAATGGAAGTCTGAGGTCATTCTGGAACCTGGAAAGTTCCTAGAGACTGGAAGAGAACCCCCCAAGCCAAGGGGCTGATATAAGGATGTGTGCATGTAAAAAGAGCAGTTCAGAAAGATAGGGAGTTTGACATTGCCCCTGGAACCAATACATCCCTGCCTGGAACAGCTCAGGGAAGAATGGGGGGGGGAGAGAGAATGCAGGAGTATAAAGCAACTTCCTACGTGTACTTCCTGCAGTGGTAAGTCTCTCTCATAAAACCAGGTGGTTTGGTTGGTGTTGCTACCAAGGTAGTAAGGTTGCCAGCATTCTTCCAGATTAAGGGCCTTTGCCTTTATGTGGGGCAAGAATTCAGAGCGGACACCTGCCCCACCCACAAAGGCTGCACCTCTAAGGTGGAGAAAGCTGCACAAATTGTCACTAGTCATGCAGTGAATACAGACATAGGCTGGCAATCCTGTATGGACTATTATGCCAAATGTATTTGGAGACAAAGCATCTTAGGGTACTGCCTGCACTGCCACTTTAACACTGACTTGCTACTGCTGGATGTAGTCCTACCACTGTATACCACATCTGAAGTAAATGTGACATTAAGTTACTGCTGGAAGAGCCATTGTTCACTGGATCTCCCAGCAGTTCATTTTTGCTTACCCAAGGATGCTTGAAAGAGGCAGTGCTATCATGTTCTTCTTGGCATAAGTTGGATCATGTGAATTTTTCCAGAAGCCGCATTGCCCATACACACTCCTTCAATGCAAGGCATGGGGCTACCTTTCTTCTCAGTTCAGAGACACCGAACGGTAGCAGCCCACTGCCAGCTTCGGTGACAGGGACAAAAACTGAGAACTTTACTGCTTAATATTGAAGTAACTCCCATGCCTTCTGGAACCCCTGCACCCCATCTCTTCTCTTACTTCCTTTAAGCCTGCCTTTTCTGTGAGGGCTTCGGCACAACCCCTCCATCCCCAAACTCATATGTATGCTAACAATTGTATATTGCTTCCATTTGCCTCCATTTCCTCCCTGTCGTCTTGTCTCAGTATCTCTATTACAAGCCCCCATGAGGATCCTGCACTCTCACTCTTTGAAAAGTACCATATACACAAGTGGCAAAATAGTTTTAGAGACAGGCAAACTGATAAATAAGAGAACACACACTGGGATGGGAGGGAAGAAACGCAACCATAGTGCAATGTTTACAGGCCAGGGGCAGTAACTGCCCCACAATAAAGGGGATGAGAAAAATTCGAGATTGGTCAGTCCAAAGCTGCTCTTGGAACTACACAGAGAAACTCTGAATGGAATCATGTACAATTTCTGTAATCAAGCCTGAAGGTATCTGCTCAGCTGGTTGCCTCCAGTCAGTAGGACAAAGGAACATTACAAATTTTGTTTCACAGATGGGCTAACATGTGGCTTGCAGGCTAAGAAAAAAACGTATATTAGGAACATTTTATATGCAAGGGTGTTGAACATCCCTCCACAACCACAGTTATGAATGTTTATCACCTCCGATTATAGACTTAATAGTCTATATAATCGGCAGGATAGAGAAGAACGGATTGATAAGGAATGATCAGCGGCTGCCAACTTCTATATTCTTGGGGCTACGATATTCAAGACAGAGCGTTTTTGAAGTATATTTTGCTAAAAAAACCCAACTCCTTTGAGTAGTCAGGCTCTATAATAGATTAGCACCACCTAGTAACAAGGGCATCAAATGAGTTCATGTGCATCAAAGTTAATGAGCACATGCACTCTGAAATAGTTCAGAGAATTACGTATACAGCCCAACAAGAAAAGCAATTTTTAAGTGTGAAATCTCTCTCCCTGTCACATGATGAGTTAAAACAGATAAAAGGAAGTATTTTTTTACCCAGCGGGTAGTTTGCCACAGGAGGTGGTGATGGCATCTGGTCTTGATGCCTTTAAGAGGGGATTGGATGGATTTCTGGAGGAAAGGTCCATCGTGGGCTACAGGCAATGATGGATTGTGCAACCTCCTTACAAAGGTGGAGGGCTACTGGTACCGGGTGCAAGGGAGTGGCAACAGGATGCAAGCATCTTGTTGTCTCATGCCTCCCTGGGGCACCTGGTGGGCCACTGTGAGATACAGGAAGCTGGACTAGATGGGCCTTTGGTCTGATCCAGCAGGGCTCTTCTTATGTTCTTATGTAGGAGAGGTAAATTAGGAGGGATAAGATGAAGTTGCTTTGTGGAAAGGATCCAACTGAGGAAACTGCTACAGCAGTGGTTCTCAAACGTTTTAGCTTTTCAGATTGACTTTCTAGAAAGAAAACATGTCCAGGATCCACAAGAGATGATGTCATTATCTTGGCAGTGATGTCATGGCTGAAGTACCGTCATTGTAATGTCACAGCCTGCTGCTTTCCCGAGAATGCAGCAATACTTTGGGTGATTTCTCAGCCATTTTCCAACAGCAAAATGAATCAGAAAGAAAAAAAGCCTATTTACAATCCTGACACAAGCAAAATAGCCCTCCTTTCCAGTGTCCCATTTCCCCATATTTTCAATGATGGCTGTGCTAGCTGTTAAGCAACCCACCTGAAATTAGCTTGCGATCCACCTAGTGGGTCCCAACCCACAGTCTGAGTAACATGTGAAGGTGCTTTTTCAGCTAGTTACATTAGGAGTACTTCAAGATCCAAGTTACATTAGGAGTACTTCACAGTAAAGCAGGTGGCATTTGGCCTTGTGGATCATTCTTTAGTGGAGAGTGCTGCTACTGCCATAGGGACCATGCAGCACAGCTCAGACTGGCTCAGCCAGTCTGAAGTGAAGCTAGCCAGGAAGGCACAGAAGTGCAGCTGTTCAGTAGCCCAAATCTTGCCCTTCAAAAGGGGCGTAGGATTAAGAAAGAAGGACATGGAGCTGAGAAGAGACCATGAGGGCAGCAGTAACTGGAGAAGTCTCTTCATTGCTATGGGCATTACTGCATGGGAAGGTTTCTGGTCCCCCACACAGCAGTAGTCATAGAGACAGTGGTACTCAGGGTTTTGTTTTGTTTTTTTAAGGTTGAAAAGTTCAGCTTTAAGGCTATAAGGGTGCTGAATATACATTACATTGGTGTGGACCTGAAAGGTAGAGCATCATCATCACCATTTTGAAAATGGATTGAGGGTGGGACTGAAGGTTTTTTCCTTAAAGACACACAACACATTTATGGCAGAGGCCAGATATAAACCGGTACTTCCCAGTTTCTAGCGTCTATGTCGTCAGCTGGTCAAACCTGGGGTAAAACCAAAGAACAGCAGCCTAAGGCAGTGGTTCTCAAATATTTTTGCATCAGGACCACTTTAAAAAGTTTCACTTTACCAGCTGCTAAGCCGCTGTGGCTATAATGGTGATTGGGCAGTAGTGCTCTCCCCCCACCCCGAGTAGCAGCTTGTCCAACCCTAATCTACTCTGTCAGTTTTGTGACCCACCAAAAACTGGGTTGTGACCCCACTGGTGGGCCGTGGACCCACAGTTTGAGAACCACTGTCCTAATGCATTGTATGCTGAGATTGTGATCAACAGGCCAAGCTAATCACCTTTGAGAACTTCCTGTTGATGGCTGCCATTTTGAGCAGCCATCAACTGTATTTTATCCACTACTAATGTGGAGGGGACCAGTGTGTGTGTGTGTGTGTGTGTGTGTGTGTGTGTGTTTAAGGAATGGGCATCTCTATTTTAAAAAAAGCCCTGATGGAAAACTGTAGGAATGTTGCTACCAATACTTACTGAGAATAATTATGACTGTCTTGATGAGGTTGATCATTGTCTCCTTATAGCGCGGATGGAAGTTTGTGTGTTTGGACATCCATGCCATCTTTCTCTTGACGTAGATGAAGATGTGAGTGTAGACAACCACCATGACGAGGAAAATGAAAAGATTAGAGAGAGCCCAGAAGGTCAAGTAGCTGCGGCTGTAGAGCGGTGCCATTTTGGAGCAGGTGTCCAAGCTACACAGACAGTGCCAGCCGTACGAGGGGATGAGGCCCAGCAATAGGGCTGTGATCCAAATGCAGCAGATGAGGATTGTCACTCGCTGATTGGACATTGTGCTGTGGAGCTGCATGGTAAAAACCGTCTGGTGCCGCTCCACTGCAATGGCCAAGAGGTTGACCACCGAAGCTGTCAAACTGGTGTCCAAGAGGCTTTGCCTAATAAACCAGGTCCTCAGAGAGAGCTGGGCTGTCCTGGGCCCCGTGTGGAACATCAGGAACATGTAAGCAATGCCAGCAAAGAGATCCGCCGCTGCCAGATTCCCCAGCAGGTAATAGATAGGATAGTGGAAGCGCTTGTTGATAACAATGGCCGTGATAACCAGTAAGTTGGTGAGAAGCACAATGATGCTGACTGTCAAGCCAAGAGCGACTACCAAGATATCCTTGCGCCTCCATTCATGGAACAGTTCCTTCCCACTCCGGTTGTAGAAGAACTCAACTGTCTCATTGAAATAGCAGTGGGTCATCTTTTCAAACAATTGGTCCCTGGGAAGGAGAAGAAACAGGCAATGAGTTCTAATCTTATGTTTAGCCTACCTTTAGAAAATAGGAAAAGAAAGCCAGCTGGCACACCCTTTCCTGCTCATATCAAGCATAGGCTGCTCCCCAGTATTTTAAGCTCAAGATCCAAATCAAATCAAACCACACCGAGGCAACAGTCTGCTGTGGCATTTCCAGTCTTCTTTCAAAGATCATACAGTATTGATACCATTGAATGACCCCCTTCCTTTCCCCAGAATAGCAATTCACAAATTCCCATTTTCTCCGCCTTTCTGGTAAGATCTCCAGATTACAGTGAAATACCCAAGACAAATGTTTTTCTGCTGGAAGAAACAAACAGCATCATAGCAGATGGAATTGGAGAGGATTGAAAAGTAGGATATGCAAGAAACAGGATGAAATTTCCTTTCCTCGAGGCATGGGTACTTTTTGCATCCCCGCAGGAACCTGCCAACATTACTTTCCATACTGTACGCACAAAAGCAGCAATATTCTTTGGCCTGGAACATACCTAACACTAGCCTACAAAATAGAAGCATTGTATGTTGCTTATAGCATGTGTCTATTTCCCTTTTACCCAATTCCCCTCAAGTTTCATTCCAAGAGGAAAGAAAGAATACAGTAATTGAAACTGTGCCAGTGGCATAACCATTTTAGGTCTGAGCACGGCCCACCAACTGAACTCAATGAGCATCAAAGACTTGAGTCTTTGACAGAAGCCACATGGACCTTCTGTATTTGGATTTTGAGGGTACCTGTTTAGTACCAAAGACATTGACAACACACAGGAAGAACGTGGCTGTTTCAGACAGCAGTCTGTTTCTATTTCAAACACACGGACAGCCTAGTGAATGAAAAGCCGGTCACATTTGAGAATAAAGTGCATATGGTATCCCAGCTCAGCTTCCGTTCCACACCCTGAAAACGGACCACAAAGCCAACTCTTCTTGTTTTGGGTACACAAATGTATACCTTCGCCTCAGCAAACTCCCAGTTCAAGACCTTTGCAACTACATTTAGAGTGAAACAAAAAGAAACAACTTTGTTCAAAACTGTATTGATAACCCCTCATATTCCATTCTCCGTTTTACATCTGATCCACAGAAACATACATGAATTGGTAACTGAGTAAAACTATCCTTCAGCTATTTTTTAACATCTAGATTCAGCAACACTTTCATTTAGAAGGGCCAACTGGCTAAAGTAGGTGCCTTTCATGAAAAAAAGGGGCAGAGTTTAAAGTTATCACTTGAGAAGAAGTCTCAGTGGCCTAGGATAATAAATATGGCTTGTAATGTATTTAATATAATGGCTAGTTATTTTAAGGCTGTAATCCTATGCACATTTGAGCATAAGCCTCTTTTAACTCAGTGGAACTTTAAGGAATCAACATGCATGGAATCAGGTTGTATGCTTGAGCATTGGCTTTTCCCCTTGAGCTACACTTGAACGAGGCTATTATGCAAAGTGCTTAATAATGGAAATTAATCTCCATTTAAATAGCTTAACTAGCCATTTACGTACAAACTCCTAGTGGAACATATGGTGATCTAAAGGGCTGTGTTGGTAGAAGCCTGTGCACAATTTTCCTCCACACCCATGGATTAATTTTAAATGCACAATCTCACACTGCTCTGGGAGATTTCTGCTATCACCGGGATGGATTTTAAATCCCATTCCATGCTTTCTCCCAGCCCAGGATGTGTTGCTGCTAGCTGGCTGCCAATTGCTGGGTTACTTGCAGGATAGAAGGGGAAAGAATAGCACCCAGGACCCAATTTCCTCTTCTAACGGTCTCCTCTCACATGCAAGCTACTCTGAATAGTGCCGCCTCAAGAAGCCTCAAAGAGGTAGGAGGCACTTGCATCCATCCTCTCACTCGCGCTCTCTCTCTTTCTCACGCTCTCTTTCTCACACACACAGTCCAGCAGGTTGTTAATCCAAAAACAAAAAAAGCTTTATTGAAACTAAAGATGAGATCAATTGCATACTTGATATTAAAGACAAGTTTCAAAAGAAAAACAAACCAAATTCTGACTTAAAAACTTTTCTATTGTACAAATTCAGTTATGATCAAGACAACTTTTTCTGAAGTCCTCTCCTGAGAGATGGGAAGGACCTCTCAGAATTAGCAGCATCCTCCAGCTGTTTCCCTGACTTTTCAGGAATCTTCCCATGCTGATCCCAATTACTGTAGTTGGTTCCTATTCAACCCAGGGGGAAACTGCCCAGAACTCTGACAGTTTCCCCCACCCACCGAGAGAGAGAGAGAGAGAGAGAGAGAGAGAGAGAGAGAGAGAGA
>JAJKFI010000167.1:435833-546017 GCA_029204185.1 Lerista edwardsae | reverse complement strand
TTTTTTTTGCTAGCTCTAATTTGAAGTACTTAATTTTTTGCATATAGATTCACAGCTGGGAGGGCTAATAAAATGTTCTCACAGAGCTATTGAGGGTGAAATTACACATTACCTTGACCAATTCAGGTTCCCAAACCTCGCTTTGCCAAGTTAACACAAAGGCAGGCTCAGGGGTGGTGTCTGTATGGGAGAATGGGTAGATGCTTAACTCTTCCTACGCCCATAGATTCTTGCTTGCAAAAGCCCCTCCTCTATTTTATTTCAGTTGGGCCAATAGCCCAATCCTAACCAGCTGCGCCATTAGCTCCTATCCTGATACAGCTGCACCAATGGGGCATGCTATGTTTTGTGATGAGGGGTACAGTCACAGAGGCCTCCTCAAGGTAAGGGTGTTCCCTAACCTTGCGGCTTCATTGTTGCTGCATCAGTGCTGGAACATTGGTTAGGATTGAGCTGTCTATTTCAGAGCCAGACTGGGGAGTGGAGGGAGGACAATCTATTAAAATGGCTTGGAGAAGGTTTTTGCTGGAAATAATTTCTTAGTAGGGCAAGGGTCAAATATTCCCTTCCCTGCGCCAATTCTCCCTTGAAAGCGAGACCCTGCCCCACACCCCTTCATTTGCCTTGCAAGTTAAACATGGAGTTTAAAATGTGTTTTCCTATGAAACATAGTTCTGCCCTTGAGCTCCTTGAAAGGCTAACAGCAAATCTATGACTTAATTTCTTTGCCAGGGTGATTTATTTGAATTTAAATGTTTCTCCTGCTGAAACAGGATATTGAAGACATAGTTTGAAAGATAAAAAGGAGTGCCATGAATATAATGTAGCTTGACCAGTAAGGCTTTTGACACTGCACCAAGTAACATACTATTGATCTTGGCTCAATAATAAAGATCTGGCCCTCCTCTTCAAGCACCTTTGGCACACAGTATTTGTGAAAGTGCTGATTTGGCCACCCGTATTGCAGCCCAGTGAGTAGTAGGGCTGTCCTGCATGCCAGGATAGCTGGGTGAAACAACCAAAGTAATGTGATCCAAAGGGGTGAACTGGAGCTACAGCTGCCTCACTGCAACTGAAATTTCAGCTGATACCTTGATAGGAACGTTATACTCATACAAACCAAAAGAGGGAGTGTGTGTGTGTGTGTGTGTGTGTGTGTGTGTGTGTGTGTGTGTGTGGAGGGAGAGGGAGAGAGAGAGAGAGAGAGAGAGTCAGTCAGTCAGTCAGTCAGTCAGTATGTAAGAAGGGCTTTCCTGTTCTTGACTGCTGAAGTCACATAGTTCAGATTGCCACGTATTTTCAACATTCAATACTCTGTGATCTCACTGGTAGCTCATTGCTCCAAAGGAATTCTACTTGGTACATAAGTGGAGGTTTCACATCTTAAAGCTGCAGGTCAGCAGAGTGTATGGAAATCAGGGCTAGTACAGCCACGGAGTGTGGGTACACTGCAATAGGACTGAAAAGATGATGGAGATGGGGAGAAGGATGTACTCCTTTACCTCTGCCCTGACACTACAAATTCCTTGAATTTGTATACTTCTATTGGTAGCTCTTTTTTCTGCAGGTTCTGAATGAATTCCAGGTATTTTTCTCCAGATTTATATGGCTTGCAGACTTCAGTCAGATAGTCGTATCCTTCAGGGATTCGTTCTGCTTGGCCATGCTGGAGCTTGAACATTCTCAAGGTGACCTGATGGAAAGAACACCAGGAAATATACCAAAAAAAAAAAAAAAAGGAATACTCAAAATTTGCAAAGTTCAAAGTATCTGTTATTTGTTTTTAAAAAAATTATTCTCAGCAAAGCCTCAGGATGGCTTACAATATGTTTTTCAATACAAGAAGCCAGAATAATAAAGGAGGTTTTAAAATTTGCAGAACCAGTATCATGTGCTCCCAGTATTTTAACAGCATGAGCTAGGAAGTCCAAGAGCAAATCTCATAGCAGTCATAAACTCACCAGGTGTCCTTAAGTGTACCATTATGTTTCAGTCTCAGATCCCCATAAAGAGGCACTTTCTTAAAAGGTCCCTGTTAAAAATAACGTACACGAAGCGTACACTACAATATAAACATTACAGGTGACAGTACCATCAACTATCTCAAGACTTTCCCAGCTGTGACTGCTGCTAAATCCTCTCAGATGTGATTTCTTTGTGCCTCAGTGCATTTCAGTCATGTGTGCTTTTGTTCCTTCCTCTTCCTTCTCATATTTTCTCTCTGCATCTCATATCTTAATCTGTCTTTTTCTAATTCCTTATATTTTCAAACAGACCACAACATTCTGCTTACTCTGAGCTTGTCATCTTATTGGCCCGGTTGAAGATTCCATCTCATTATTATCCAGAACAGGAGATTACAGTTCAGTATTATGACCCAGAAGTTTTAGAAGTTTTAGAGGGCCAAATGAGACACAAGAAGAGGGATGTGGCTGCCACCCAGAGCAGGAGTATCACATCTCCTTGGTAATAATAAAGCTGATTCTGCATCCTACACCACCCTACAAATTGTAGCCAAAGTGGGGCAAGAGTGAGAACACATCCCATGCTACCTTTTACAATGTGTAACTAAGAGACACGGGGCTGCTGCATTTTCCAACAGGCATGTTCATACACCTTGTCATGCATAGTCTGGCTCTGACTCATACTCAGGCGCTAAATGCAGATTTCTGATCATCCCTGTGCAAAACCACTCAAAATAAGCATACACATTTTGGGCACAGTAGGAAAAGCATTATTTTCCCACTTTGTTCCAGTACCAAAATTTAGGCCTCATATAATTTGACAACATGTACCTGAGTTCTGAGGCATTTTTAAAAACCAAAAACCCAACTGTTTTGGTGGGGGAAGTATTGAAGATGCTTAACCCTTTCCCCAACTACAAGTTACCTGCTCCAAACTGCTCCTCCAAAAGCACCAATCTATGCATGTCTACTCAGAAGTAAGTCCCATTGTGTTCAATGGGGCTTACTCCTAGGAAAGTGTGCATCAAATCACAGCCTAAGCAGTCTCTCCTCCAATTGGAGAAGCAAAGAAATAGTAGGGAAAGGGTTAGGCACCTCCTCTCCTTCACTACTTCTCAGCTCTGTTTCCTACTCTGGAATAAACTGCTTTGTTTTAAAAAAAAGGCATTTTGGTTTCTCATGAATGAAAATATATGGAATGCATATATTGCCTTCTGGGAATTCAGAAAGCAGTCTGCTGTTCAGTAAAAAGGTGCTTAGTCCCCTTCTGCATTTCAATGTGTATTTTCCCAAGGAATAGCTGCACATTTGGTCTGTACCTGACCTGACAGTACACACTCTAGCAGTGTTATTCAAATTATGGGTTGGGAGGACCCACTTGGTGGGTCACAACCTGATGTCAGGTGGGTCATGGAAAGCTGGGAGCAGCCATCTTGGAAACTACAGATCTTACTCTTGTTATATTCCTTTTGTGAATGTTAACAGTTTGACTTTTCAAGCAAGGGTTTTTTAAAATTTTGTTTTAGTTCAGTGCTTTTACATCATATTTTGTCCTTGTCTTGCTTTCTGTCAGGGAAGTTTCATGGTTGTACAATTGCTGCAGTCCAAGAATGCTTTCAGGAGTGTCATTTGATTATGTCATACTGACAGCACTTCCTGCTTGATGATGCCTCTTCCAGCTACAACATCACTTCCAGGTTAATGACATCACTTCTGGTGGGTCCCCACATGAGTGCCATTCTAAAAAGTGGATCCTGACCTAAAAAGTTTGAATACCACTGCTCTACAGGAAATTATTATGCTGTGTGAAAGCATTAGAGAGAACACATGATATGGCTGTTGTAGAATTTGGGATTTCTAGATGCAGGACTGGGAGCAAACGTTTTGGGAAGAAAAAAGGCTTGCATAGACTGGTCTGGTAACTCCCCCCACAAAGCTGGACAGTAATGAAGGAAATCAGGGACATCCCTAACACTACTCACTCGTGTCAGCACCTCATCTCCTTGATACATCAGTTTGCGGATGTGGGAGATGATTCTCTCTCTGACCTTCTCCAGCTCCACACGGCGGTTGTTAGCATCAAAGACACTGGTTTTGTATATAACTTCTAATTCATTGACCTGTATGCAGTGAAAGACAAAAGGATGGAAGAAATGGAACAGTGAGAGCTGTTCCAGAGATAGACGACTGAGGACACAATCCGAACCTGCGCTGGAATAGACAGGCCGGATCTCCTGTGCTGATATTCCCCTTGCCCCAGTCTAAACAAGGGGATATTCCCCCTTGCCGTGGTCTAAGCCCCAGATAGCCCTATGGGGCTGCTCGGATCTGCGTCAGCAAAAGAGCAGGTACAGGTCCATGTGGCCAGGAGCAGCCCGAATCAGGCCCACCCAGCCTGAGGACGGGGGTTTGGATATGGCCCCACAGCTGTGTCCCATCTCTGCCCCCCTCTCTGCCCGTTACGCCGCCTGTCCGCTTCTGTGAGCAGAGCAGCCTAAGTGTTGGGATCCAAACTAATTACCTTCATCTGTACTTCATCTCGATAGCGACGCCGTTTCTCCAGTTGTTTGTTTCCGCTGCCTGCTGTGCCCTGGAGCTCTTCTTCTGCCTTGGCACTTAATGCTTTGGCTTTCTCCAATTCTTCGCAGCGCTGGATATAATGGAGATGGGACTTGCGCATGGAGGACAAGGAGTTATCCTGCAATTGGAGCAGCAGTTACAATGTCACATCTGCCCAGCTGTGGCTCTGACTAGCTCTGCTTGTCCTGGACTTTGCTTTCAAAAGTTTTGCTATGCATTAGGGTGCATTCAGGCAAAAGCTTCCTGAATCAAGTGCCCATGTGCCAAACCAAAACTGTAAGAAACTCTGAAAAATCATGAATGTTTTTTAGTTGAAAGGGTGTCTCCTACATTCCTCTAAAGCAGGCTTCACAGTAGTCATGCTCATGGTTGTCCCTGGCACGTAAAAATTGCTGTCAGCCAACAGACCATGAAAACTCTACTAAATTGAAAGAGTTTTGTCATTCTCACCCCCTCCCATTCCTTCTTCAAGTGCCAAATCAGACTTAAATAGGTTTGTTTGGACAGGTGGGTTAGTAACTTCTCCAGATCGATAGATTGATTAATCGATCTACCTATCTAAACAGAGATGTCCTGATCCATCAACACACAACCCAAACCTAGGAACACAAAATTTAGGGAGTACATTCCTTCCATGACATAAGCACTCACTAAGAAGGGATTTTTAAAAATTTGCCCCCAAAGGGGATGAAAAGGGGTCAAATGTGTTTTCACTGATACCTCAATAGAGTTGAAAGTTCTAATGTTCAGCAAAGGGCTAACTATTGTGAGGACCAGGCAGTGGCAGTTAACAGCAGTTAGTTGGCCCCAACATTCCATCACCCCAAGATGCATAGAGCGGCATAGTCTCTATTTGACCCACTGGCTTGGTAGGGTCTGGTAGGCCTTAGCATTTGTCGCCCTTCCTCACAAGGGCCTTGGCCAAAGTACCCCAGCTGCGGCCTTCCTTTCTCACTTTTTGCCTTCTTGGTGGAGTGGGTTGAGGGAGAAGTCCAGAGGCAACTGACCCAGCATCCATGAGACCAGGTATGGCACTGGGGATGTGTTTTCTGTGGCGGTGGCAATCCCAACCAGGCAGACTCCTCCCCAAGTCAGTCTCCCAGAGAAGCTGGGGCCACTACCTCCTCAGCCTTGCTCAATCTCTCGGGCAATCAGGCCAGAGCACAGGCCTTTGACAAGGGGTCATAGCTGAGCTGCTGAAGCCAGGCTGGCAGGTATGGAGGCCCCATTCCCTGCCCTGTATAGCAGGAAAGGGCACCAAGGGCACGAATGGACCTTCTAGGTGTTAAGCACCTCAAAAAGCTCAACCCAAAATTTCATTTGGGGAATCAAAGGGAATTTCAACCTGAATATATTCCAAAGGCTATATTCCAAAGGCTAGTATGTGAAAGCATAAGGTTATGCTGAAAATAGCCCTAAGGCAACATCTCTTCAGATATTCTATTATATAGTCTCAATACATCCAGTCATACAGTTCAGCTTTATCCCAATGGTCATCAGCTGATCAGACCTGGCTTCACCCATCCATGCTACTGAAAGTAGCAACTGCAAAACCAGCACATCATAGCCAGGGAGTTCGCCCATGACCAGTTTCTAGTTATACTCCACATATTCACATATTTAAATGTACCTCGTGTGAGAGAGGTGACTTTTAAAGTAGTAAAGCATTTTTACAAAATTGTTCAAATCACATGCTTGTCAGTCATCCCAATCTCTTTGCATTCATAGGCCAGAATACTGGCAGAAGCAGATGACTGAGCAATTAGGCAGAATACTGCTTGTACAATTTCCCTTTCATTTCCATATGTAAAAGGGCTAGAGAGTTCAGGGGAGGGGGCCTGCTGAGGGCATGAGGCCCTATTGTGATTTTGACTTGGAGATGTTGGTAGTGCCATCTTTCCGAATAGAAGGAAGGAGAATTATGTGTACTTGCATGTTGGTCTTTTGACAAGCCCCTAGCCTGTCCCCTGACCCCCTCCTTCCTGATATCAGTTTCATTCTACATTGTCCCCCGGTTAGGTAATCTCTTACCATCTTTTTCTGCTCCTTCTGCCACTGATCTTTGAATTCCTTTCGCCATTTCTCAATTTCATTTCTCTTGGCCCAAAGAGGCTACAGGGGAAGAATGGAACCAGAGGATGAAGTGAGATTTTAAGTAGCTCAAGCTGACATTTACAAAGCCACAAGGAGGTGGTTGGTTGGGACTTATCAGTAGAAGATTTGTGTGACTTGGCAGTTGACAGAGCTACACCTGAGAAGCAGCTAGAAAAGCAACATTTTCACTGCTATGCTGCTGCTAGTATTGGCCCAACAGCAGCAGTGCTGACACGAGGGTACCAGTTGGTACTCTTGGGCCAGCGCTGCTGTTTTTTGGCCAACGCTCATGACTAGTGGTGGCCGAATGGAGGGTGCTTTATTGTGCCCTAAATGCTGCTAAACTAAACCAGGTTATAGTCCTTGTTTTGAATTGTGCTATCTGAGCTGAATCTATGAGACCTGGCAGTAAGGTTTAGCAATTCGCGTGGCAAAATTCCTGCATAGTTTGCAACTATCAGATGATATGGTATGTCAGAATAGCTGACCTTTGAAAATGTGTCTGCCTAGAAATCCCAAAGGAAAGAAGTTCCTATTTTTTTCTTTCCCTTAAATTCTTTTAATAGATATTCTTTGCTCCACCCTCTTTTTCAAATGTAGGCACCAGAATAGCATGAGATGTTTTCACCACCTAGTGGGCCCATTAAACTGTTTGGGAAGCTGCCCTTGTGCAGCAGTATCAGATAGAAGTCCAAAATGATGTACCTCGTAGTATTCTCTATCGTGCAGAACTCCAGCGGTATCGATGGCTAAGTTCCCTGTCCTTATGTCATGCTCCATGACCTTAGTGTACAGATTCTGGAGGGGCATGCACTTCTGAAAAGACAAAGAGGATAGACCCAAAAGGATGCAGCGGTTAGTGTTGAAGCTGGAACCTGAAGGTCTAAATCACAGATGAACTTTTTAATGCGCTCTCTCTCAGCCACACCACTACTAGTCCACTTCATCATTCAGGCGTACAGTGTGTTTTCTGCCACTGACTGTTCATTTGGCTCCAGGAGTTTTATGCAATTGCACTAGTGTGCCTGAACCATTTACAACCATGTAATTTGTCTATGCCAAGGCTACCTCCTTATTGGGAGGGCACTGGCACAGGAGACTTGCCATCCATCAGGGCCAATTCATTGTGTTTGTATGTTACCGCAGCCACAAGGAGCCACTGCCCCAAGGAACTTGTTCTTGGCAGCAAACATATTGTCTATGTAAAACTATGAAATAGCCTTCAGAGCAATGAGTTTCATGATGAAGTTGCTCCGTGGCACAGTGGTACTATATACACTGGTTGTATATAGTGGTGCTATATACATTGGTTGGAACTCTTGATACAGTTAGCATTTTAGGAGTGAAACTGGCACAAACTTAATGTACATCTAATTGTTATAAAATAATATGGGCAAAGAGTCCCGTAAGTTTGTAATGGTTCTTCAGCTTTAACAGTTTGAAGATCACTTTTCCAGTTTCCTTATTCTTTATGGATCATCACACTTTCCTACTTTATGATCACAAAGTGTAGGTGGTTAAATGTTTTCTAAATTCAATATTCAGAGAGAGAGAGAGAGAGAGAGAGAGAGAGAGAGAGAGAGAGAGAGAATTGTTTTTTCAAGTTTCTGTGACAGCTGTGTCACTTGAACTGTTGAAGAGGCAGGCCATTTTTCAGTTTAAACCTTTAATGTAAAAACCTACTTATCTCTTCAGCTCACATTGGAAATTTCAAATAACTCCCAGTTTATCAGCATTTTCCTCTCTCTCTTTCCCTGTGGCTTCAAGGGTCATCTGAAATACACCATAAACTACAGATGTTCCCCAGACCACAGCCACAGAATCAACAGTCTTAGGGTGCAATCTAAGGCCTGAGATGGGGTTCCACTAGTCTCCTGTGCTGGCCCAGGAGTGTTGCAAATGTGCTTTCTGGTCCAGGAGCTTCATGTGCTCCTGGGCCGGCACTGGAGATGACTCACAAGGAGGGAAGGCCAGCACTTGGATGTGTGCAGGCCTCCCTGTGCTGCATCCTGGGCCCAGAAACACCCAGGTAGGCTTGGCCAAATTCAGCTGGCACGAGGGGTTGGGGAGGACAGGGAGAGGGCGGTGGATGGTGGACTGGGGTGGGGGGAGAACAGGCCCATGGGCGGACCAAGTTGGAAAGGAGGGGTGCCAAAATCCAGCACTTGGGCTGGATCCTAACTCCCATCATGGGTAGCCCGACCCCAGTCCGTGCTGCTCAGATACAGATCTGAGTAGCCCCATTTGGGCCCCTGTCAAGTTACACAGGGTAAGGGGAACTGATTCCCCTTTCCTCAGGTTGTGCTGCAGCCAGCCCCAAACCTGTGCTGGATATGAGACAGGCTGCCTGGCCTCCCTATTTCAGCAAGGGGTTTGGATTTCACTGTCAGGGCCCAATCCTATCCAACTTTCCAGCACTGATGCAGGTGTGCCAACAGGCCATGTGCTGCATTCTGCTGGGGGGTGTAATTTGGGCCTCCTCAAGGTAAGGAAATGTTTGTTCCCTTAACTCGAGGCTGTATTTTGGCTGCATCGGTGAGGGAAAGTTGGATAAGACTGGGCCTCTGAAACAAATTCTGCTAACCCCAGTTGCATCAACAGTATTGGTTGTTGTACAAATCATGCTCCACATATGAACATACCTACTACCATGTTTCCAATGCACATGACTGCCAATTCCACCAAACACAGAGGGCACTTTCAAATGTATCATTTCTAAGAGCACACGTACAAGAACATGAGAGACAACAGAAACTAGCAACTGCCTTTGGGTAATACTTTACTGGAAATGACACACTGGAATGCTGGCTTCTACATATAGTTGTGGTGAATTCATCCAGGATACCATCCTAGGCTCAGATTGGAGTAGATTAATAAAGGCCCCTATCAAACACAGTAGAGCAAAACGTAACTCACACCAAAATGATTCCACACAAACTACAAAATGAACTCAAAGAAGGAAATGTTCAGAAAACATTACCTGTGAATAAACAGCATTTCTGCCAGCTTCAGCAATCTTCATGATGTTCTTTGCAAACTCAATCTCTGTGAATGAAAAAATGAACAACAGGTTACTGGACAGAATTCCTCAAGAAAATGAATGGCAGAAATGGGGAGCTTCTTACTCTTTAACCACAACACTTCGGGATTTTGGGACACACTGATGGGCAGCCCAATCCTACCGAAATCCTCGCAGCCTGTTTCTCATAGGGCAATGGTTCCCTTGGACCACTGTAAGTGCTGGTGGGGGCAAGGACTGGGGCAGTGGAGTGCCTGACAGTGCTGCAGCAATCGTGGAGCTGTGGGCATCCCAGGGGTCCCTACCTCAGCAGCCCCCACTGCGAGCCTCCCCGATGAAGTTAAAAGGCCCATTTGTCACATGGAAAGCACTTCTTGTAGTGCTGCAGTGCTGTCAGGCACCCCATTCTGAGCCACTTCCCTTAAGGGAGAATGGCCCAGGAAACTGTCCCTATGGTGGGTCGCGACGCACAGATTGGGAAACATGGTCATAGGAGCTTTTTGCGGCTGAAGGTCATCTTGGGATAAGCCGATCAGGCCTAGGAAGAGGGTTGGGATTCAGTGTGTGCCACTTCTCTGATTCCACTCCCTCCTCTGTCCTGCCTACCGCTCGCCCTCCCTGCCTCGCTCCATCCCCCTGCATAGGCTTACCTGCTCTAGCACTTTGTGGGCCCACCAGTGCATGGGAGGCCTCTGCGGTCTCCTTGCCAATGGGCCTGCAGTGCGTGCCGGTGGAGGCTGCTTTGCATTTGCCAAAAAAGTAGCCTTTGCCACCACTAGTTACATTGGAGAGGAAGGGGTATAGGATTGGGCTTTAAGTCAGCTGCCCTCACCATGGAAAGATTTGCAGCCTTAGCCTGGAATGGCTTATGGCGAAATTTTGTGACTGCATAAATGTAGACATGTATTAGTACATGAATGGACTACCTTTGGGCAGAGGGAAGAGTTTGGTGGATCAGTTGGCCTATTTTGTTAATGGATTAATGAACCTCACCGTAACTAAGGCGTTTGTCTTCCCAGTTCAATAGTTCCTTGACATATTTGCACCACATCTTGGCATAGTCCAGGGCCGCTTCCACACCTCCATCGCACTTGATCAGCATTTCATCAGCCTCTTCAACTGAGAAAATCAACTAATGAGTTTCAGTGAATGATTGATGAAGAAGCACATACCTCGCCCATTACTGTTCCCACTACGTTCCCTTGGCCAGCAAGCTGCATCAGAAAACCTGAGATAGTTCTTCCAAGGTGTAAGGTGACTCAAAGAGTTCAGCAGCTCCAAGGAGACTGGGGTGGGGCCTTACAAGAGGGTCACTCTTTCCTGCCATCATTCAACCTTTACTCACAAGAAAATCATGGAGTGGAGGGAAGAAAAGAGCCAACATTCCTCTCCTAAGGGAAAGCAGTAGAGAAGAATTTTGACAGTGGTTAGACAACCATGGAATGAGTCTGAAAGATCTCTGGCCACAACTGGTTCCCAGGTAGAAATGCTGCTAAGTGGCAGCAACAATATTAATAGAGTTGGTGAAGGTGGCAGCAGCAGAAGTTTAGGGCCCAAGCAGCAGAAGTTCATGGGCAGTTTCTTTGCTCACTTGATAGCATGAACAAATAGTGGAAATCAACATCAGGCATTTTGTTTAACCTGTCTTGCAGTTACCTGATATGTTTGTTGGTTCTCTTGCCTCCGGATTTGCTTCACACTTATAGAAACTTTCATCAGTCTGAGAAACAATGTGGGGAAGAAGAAAGATTAGATATCTAGTCCAGTCTTTTGAAACCATTTGATTTGTTTAGCGCAATTATATTGTGCTGATCTTGCACTAAGGTGCTAGGTACAGCTTGGCCTATGAAAGTAGCAGGCAAATCAAATTCCATTTTCTCAACATATACAGTACATACACACAGACAGCAAAACGCTTCTGATATTGGAGCAGGGGAAGAAACAGAGGACAGAAAACAAGTGCCCAGTGACTATGCAAATCAGAATCTTGCAAAAGAAAACTGGGATGTTCTGCACTGTAGTGTCAGACAACTTTCACATGTGACCCTAAAATGAGATCATCAAATTCATGCCACGTGTGAATGGTGCTCACACTGGAGAGATCTCTGTCAGTTCTTATAGCATCTTTTATATACAGATAATAGCACAACATTCAAATGCCTCACCATCTAAGAAGGGATCTTGTTGGGATCTAAGACGGGATTTGAATTGCCGCGTTGAGGCAAAAGATACAGAAACAAGGATCCAATTTTTTACCTGATTGCTACCTTTGTGTATTTTGCTAGCAAAGTTTTGATTTAAATCACAATTTTAAGTGCATGAATATTCACTACTCTTTCTATGTACTGTCAATTCTGACTATCTGCATGGATTCCCAGATATCTCGTGGATTCGCTAATCAGTGTAATTCAGTGGCCTACCAAGCCTATGTGCTGCCTGGGATCACAGGAAAAATGGGCTTCCATCCATTATGATAAAATGGGATTTAATTAATTAATGCTTCACATTAAACCAATTAAACAAGAGAGTATAACACTTGTTATTGTTATGTGGTGAAATCAAGCCTGATAACTGATAACTATACTTTTCCTTGCTCCATTCTCTGCCTGTTCTCAGCTATCCACAGCCGTTCACTGTATCCGGGACCAGCCTTAAGTCAATGTGACCAATGTAGTCACATTGGGCCCCACACTTCAAGGGGTGCCGCACCAGCACAGCAAGCATATCGCCTGCAGCAGCAGCTGGGATCTCTTTGGGCTGGAAGTCGGTGGAGCGAGCTGAGCAGCTTTCCCACCTGCCCCGCCTCCAAAGAGCCCAGAACGGGCCTCCTGAAAGCAGTTGGTGGTGATGTTCTCATATCACCACCACCTATTTCCAGGTGCCACCTTTTGTGCACGGCTCCACAAGCACCCTTCTTGGTGAGCTGCTACTTGGGCAAAGAGGCACTTTAAAGTGGCATATATTTAGCAAGGGGAGAGCAATTGTCCCTTTGGAGGGGGGGGGTCCCCCTGCAGGCCTGAGAAAAGCTCTGGACGCAACTGGAACAAGGTTTCAGTCATGTTCAGAGGCACTGCTCATGGCCCAGAAGTGTTACATCTCTTCCAGGACACTGGGTTCTGTGGCGCTGTGCCTCACCAGTACAGAACATCACAGCACATGACTGCACAGACTGTAAAGGCAACAAATCATTTTAGGAAACATTTTAGAAGAGCTCATCCATTAAGACCAAGCTGTAGAAATACTGCAAAATGGAAAGCTATACAAAGAATTTTTCCCTTCTTTATAAGCAGATGTTGTGATGTCACATACAGTATTAGCTAGAGGATAATCTGAACCTGTTCTAAGTTTGCATATCTAAAGCAAGACATGTACCGGCATTACTACCTGATACACACCCACCCTGATCATGTCTTCTTTCCTGGCTAAGCAACTGTTACAGGAGATATCTTCCTTGCATCCAACCCATGATATATTGTAAATGCAATCCTTAATTTCCCCACATAGCTGTGACTAGCATATTCAATGAGATTGTGTATCACCAATACCTATTAGGTAGTCCCTGTGTTAATCATGAGCAATACAATTCTCCCTATGCCTGCATAATGTTATGAATCCTTCTCCAGATGATGAGGATGGAGCTGTGATTATTCAAACTAGAGCAGTGTTATTCAAACTGTAGGTCAAGACCTACTTGGTGGGTCACGACCTGTTGTCAGGTGGGCCCCAGAAAGCTGGGAGCAACCATCTTTAATAAAATTAATAAATTTAACAACTTTTTCTTTACGTAGAGCATTTACTGCGCTACAATTTCAATGCATGCCTTCTGCAGTTATTGACGGAAGGTATAATTGCATCCCATACGAATTAAGACTTTGTATTTGTGGGCTAGGGGAAGTTGAAGATATTTTTCATTATTTATTTAAATGCCCTTTATATGCAATTCCCAGATCCAAATTTCTTTCTGGTTTTTTCCCTATCCTCCAGGACAGACCTCCCTTAGCACAGGTCTGCTGGCTTTTGGCTGATTTAGACATTGACATTACTGTGAAAGTGGCTAAATATGCCCTGGCTGCCTTGAAAATTCGGGCTAAGCAAGTATATTCTTGTGTCCCATTTCAGCTTCCCTCAAAATTGTGACTCTGTTTTCTATTGGAATCTGTTGAATGGACTTGGCCTAAGTTAGTATATGGCTCCAGGCATTTATGGATGTCTTAAGCCCCTGTGCTAAGTTATTGTGATTTTTGATTTGCTGAAATTTTAGGATTTATTTCATCTACTTTATCTGTAGGTTATTAAGAGATTGTAGCTTTGCTGATTTTTGGTTTTAAAGGCTATGTTTGTTTGTTTCATGCTGTTCAGATGTATTAATATGATTTTTGATTTTTTAGAAGTTTTATGCCTTATTTTACTTGTTTTTTAATGAACTTTTGATCTTTCTGCTTATTTTATTGTATGTTCTGCAAGATTGTTATGACCTTTGGTTAATACAATAAACTTTGTTATACTTATACTTATACTACATCTTGGAAACTTCAGACCTTACTCTTGTTATATTCCTTTTGTGAGTATTAACAGTTTGAATCTTCCAGTGAGGGTTGTTGTTTTTTTTAAATTGATTTTAGTTCAGCGCTTTTACATCATATTTTGTCCTCATCTTGCTTTCTGTCAGGGATGTTTCCTGGTTATACAATTGCTGCAGTCCAAGAATGCCAATTTGCATTGATGCAATTTACATCAGGAGTGTCATTTTAAATTTTGTTACAGCACTTCCTGCTTGATGATGTAACTTCCTGCCACAACATCACTTCCACATTAATGACATCACTTCCAGTGGATCCCGACATGAGTGCCATTCTAAAAAGTGGGTCCCGGTCTAAAAAGGTTTGAATAACACTGCTCTAGAGTGCAATTCCATTGCTGGAGCACTCATCTAGGATGCTTTTAAGAAAGGTCATCTCCTTTCTTTCCTCGTGGCCCCAACATAGTGAACTTTTTGTTTTCTTATTTCTTTAAATTTTTTTGAAAGTTCAACGTTGCTAAATAACAAATCCAGTTGAGTTTAAGGGTTGGTGGCAATGTAACACTTTGCAGCAGTACTAACCCCTTCCCATCACCATTATGTACTATACAGTTAGGCTATCTTGCCATTGTTCCTGGATTAATTCTTGTGGGAGTTTATCAGGTTAAGGTAGATATGCTGTTACTTTTGATCAGATGTTGCAAAGTAAATCCAGCATTGTCAAACTTTTAACCCCCCAAAACAGGGTCATTTTAATCATACCTGTAGTTTTTCAGGGTGTGGGTTTGGGATTTCAGCACCATTGTCATCCGCATCACCGATGAACATATCAACTGCCCTGCAAATGAAAAAGAACTAATAGAACAGATGCTTCCCCATGTGGACTGAGGAGTACAAAGTGGACCCACTTACTAGGGAGAATGAGATAGTTGCCCTGGGCAGTGGATCTGGGGTGCTATTAAAGAGCAATATATTTGCCATTATTTCATGTCTGCTTATAGTTTTTACCATGCTGTGAAGAGCTTGGATTTTTTCCCCCACTCAAACACCAAATGTCTAAACAAAAGGAGAGCCCCACTGGATCAAGCCAAAGGCCCATCTAGTCCAACTTCCTGCAGCTTGCAGCGGACCCTCCAGATGCCTCAGGGAATACACAAGACAACTAGATATGTGCATCTCGTTGCTGCTCCCCTGCATCCAGCACTCCGAGGTAGACCACCTCTAAAGTAAGGAGGTTGCACTAACCATCATGGCCTGTAGCCTGTGATGGACTTTTCCTCCAGAAATCTGTCCAATCCACCTTTTATAGGCCTTTACTCCTGTAGCAAGAGTAATCACATGCTGAGTAAAAAAACTATTTTATTTGGGCTATCTAGGCACAATGCTATAAAATTCAAATGTATGCTTCTGTTCACCGGCATTATTACCACTTTCTTGTTTTTTACCAGACTCCAAAAAGATACAAGAGAACAACAAGCATCGCTAAGACCATTCATTATTTTTTCTAGTTAAGTGCCGTACAAGATGGCTGCCTAGTTGTGCAATGTGGCTGGATGGGGAGGTAGTTTTGTTTATAAATAGCAAGGGGGGGAAGAAACATTGCAAAATTACAGTGGGATTTTTTTTTACTGTCTTTCTCTTTTCTATGATTTTGATCCCAATCACAGCTCCTATGATGTGCTAGTTTTAGTTGAAAAAAAAAAAGTCCATCACCTGTCAATGGAAATTTTATTTTAACTGGGCAGCAGGGGAGGCCATGATCATGATCAAAATCACAGTGGGAACAAAGGTTCTCTACCTACTACTGAGGATCTGTCACACTTCATCCCCTCCAACTATTTATAAATAAGGGTGCAATCCAACCTGTGCCCTTGGGCCGACGATAGCCATGTGGGCTGCTGCTGGGAGGGAGGGCCAGGAGGTGTGCTGGCCCGGGGAAGAGGGCAGAGCTGGAATGTAGCCATTAGGCTCCATCCAAGCCTTTGTCTTCAATCAATCAATCAATCAATCAATCAATCAATCAATCAATCAATCAATCAACAGGTACTTATATACCGCTTTTCAACACGAAGTTCACAAAGCGGTTTACAGGCAAATAGTAATAATAAAGTTAAATGGCTCCCTGTCCCAAAAGGGCTCACAATCTAAAAAAAGGCAGACTGCCAGCAACAGCTACTAGAAAGACTGCGCAGGGGTGAAGAGGGACAGTTACTCTCCCCCTGCTAAATATAAGAGGAACACCACTGGAAAAAGTGCCTCTTGTCCAGTTAGCAATGGGAAACAATTCAGGCTGCATGGCCCCAATTTGGGCCACTCAGCTTGTTCGAAGGTGCAGGTGCAGATCTGAACAAGCCCATCAGGGTGGCTGGGGCATACCCAAGGGCAAGGGCACGAATGTGCTCTTGCCCCAGGGAGGTTCCAGCAGCCTCCTAACTTGCGCTGGATACAGTACAGGCCCACCGGCCTTGCCATTCCAGCACAAGTTGGGATTGCGCCCTCAAACTAACCCCTAACCAGCCTCATTGTGCCATTAAACATACATGTCGTTTGTTCTGTTCAAGGGCTGGTTCACCATGACATTTCTCCAGACAGTCAAACATGTAGGCACATGAGTAGGTGGGGGGGGGGAAACAGAAGTGAAGCCATTGCAAATGCAAGGAGCCAGCAGGCATTTTTCTGTTTCCACTTTTTGTTTCAAAAAATGCTGGCACTTTAGGGAAAGTGCTTTGATCAAATGCAGAGTCCTTTCCCCCTATGATAAAAAGAAACCTTTTAAAAAGCTCTACAGGGAAAGTGGCCCTGACTCCCTTTGTGAAGGAAATACTTCCATGCCTGCCACAGGCTGTGGAATCTTGCACCTCATCTTCAACCTGCTCATGAAGGATAGCAGTGGACCCTCAATTCAGCACTGCTTCAGATAGGCTCAGGTGAAATAGCTGGCACTAATTCAGAGACAGGGGATCTATTTTGTTTGCTTGTTATGTATGATAGCTGGGAAACCAACTCATATTTGCGGCCTCAGAATTCCAAATAGCACCAGCCTCTTCCTGAATGTCCTTATTAAGGGCAGAGCTCTGTTGTGGCAACAGTGTGTCTTGCATTAACAATATTCAACCTTCACAGTGTACACGTATGCTACAAATGAAGCTACCACCCTCTTAGAGCAGGTCACCCTAACTTCAGGAATGGCTGAGCTGGAATTTCTAATTGCATCCTCCAATTTGGCTGAAGAGGATAACACTCTGGATAGGCCAGTGAAATTCTGCCAGGATGACAATCTATCTAAGCCATTTCCATTGGCAGCTGGACTTTATTAGCAGACCCACAATCCACAGGAGTCAACTCATGACCTGTACCAACCAGTGCACCGAATAGTTCACACAAGCCTTTCTCTCGCCAGTTGTATACTAGTTTACATAATTGTATGAAGAAATGTAGTGGTATATGAACTGTACTGTGAAGGGTACTATGAAATCTTTCTTTGATACATACTCATTTCCAATTGTAATTTCAAGAGCATCCAGACTCCGAAAAATCTCACTGTAGCGTTTCTTGCTTTCAGTTCCTCTCTGAGGCTGTTGGCTGTTGAGATCTAGCAATGAAAAGACAGATTAACGAACTAAAAGACTTGTTCAAACAACGAAACAGTGAACCAAACCATATATCTTGGTTCCTATTGTCAGAAAAATTATATAGGAGCCTTATCATAATTTCCAAATCAAAATGTATTGACAAATGTTGCAATAATTAATAAGGTGGATGGGTTCCAAATTTTGACTGCGGTCAAAAAGATGGTTCAGACTGAGGACATAGATAGGTAGAAGATTTGCCAAGCAGCAGGACAAGTCTGAAAGTGACCTCACATATTTTAGTACAAATGTACTTTTTACCTTCCAAGAAAACTGTATACTGCAAATTCTCAGAATAACTGGGCTATGGACAGTGCAAGCTCGTAAAGTGACACCCAGGGATATACCCCTCAATTCTAGAAGCAGTTCTGCAAGTCTTTAAAAATGTTTCTACTAAAAAGATAAGGCAAAGGAATGATGAGCAAATGAACATATCTCTTGTAGTTAATTTTTTTTTTAAAGACAGGAAGACAGGCTGAAACATGGGGGAGAGGCAGGAATGATGGCTAATCCTGCTTTCAACTTCATAAAAATATGTGACTCTTACACAACCTGAAAGGCAGAAGGAAGCCAGGCTCCCACAGGGCAAGAAATTGTAGTCACTACTTCTCTTTAAATAGTATGTTTATCTTCATTCTGAATAAGGGCCAGACTACACATTACATTAGCCCTATAGTGTAGCCATGCTATTGGTTTTTATTACAAGCTTCCAAGGTTCTAGACCATGTTCCATACAATTTTTATCTCTCTTACATTTTGCTCTCACCTGTGGAGGGCATTAGCAAAGATAAAAAGAAGAGAAATTAAAAGCAAGTGTGGCAAGTGAGGCAAGGCCAGAAGCCTTTCTACCTGGCTTTCCCATGCACTTTCAGGTTCACTTTGGGCAAGGGACAGACATTGACACAGACAGTCCCAGAAAAGGTAGTTGCTGACTGACACCAGGAAGGCTGAAACAGAGGTGTCCTTCCTAGTACAGGGGTTCCCTCAGCACAGCAGTTGGTTGCTAAAGAAGCAACTGGCCCAGCCAAGCTCAACTCCCCAGTACGTTCTCATTGGCTTCCTACTGTGAGGGGCCAAAAGTCTTCCTTAGGTTTTTACTACAGGCATTGCAGAGAGGAGAGGGGCATGGATGTAGCCAGATAATTGTGTGCATCTGAATCTAGGCCCAAGCCAGCTAGGGTTGCCAACTAATCTCATAGGTAGGGTTGCCCTGTCTCATAGCTAGGGTTGCCAACTAATCAGTTAACCCACCCACCCACCCTCACACACACCACACAGCCCAGCCAAGCCAGGCTTCTTTTGTTTCCATGGCAGTTGGCAAAAAAAAACAAACACAAATATTTTTCTTCTGAAGCTTCCTTCTCTTGGCCTTAATATGGCACTTTTGTTCTATGCTCTCTCTCTAGAACCACCACCCTGCAAAAAAACCTGAGCTCAATATGTAGACTTGGGAAAAGCTGCTGGCATCTGCCCCCCTGCCCTGCATGTAACAAAAATAATTGGGTTCTGTCCCCTGGTTCCATCACTGCATTCGCCCAGAGCACTGCCTGCCTGTGCCCAGTTACCAGTTGCTCTTAAAAGTTTTGATTTTAAGAACTAGCCACCCTATTCCTAGCTACAGTATCTCAATCATGGATAATTTGTGAAGTGACAGGACACAGTTATGTCAGGTACTGGCAGGCTGAGTTTAAGATACTCTGAAGTAGAACATGAGCTGATTCTCCAATATTTTATCATAGACTAGCGTTTTGTTACCCGGCGTTGCCTGGGTAACAAATTATCCCAAGCTTCTAGGCGATCCCGGAAACTACGGATTCGACACAGACATCGGCCGTTTTTGATCATTTTCACGTGGCACCCCTTTTGCACCCCCACCCCTAGGGGCGCTGGGGGGGGGTCATACCCCAGCAGTGTTTGTCACTCCAGGCGTTCCAGCAGGGCATGGCAGACGTTTTGTTTCGCACCCCTTCTCGCATCCCATGCTGAGGGGGAGCCGAACCGGAACTACAACGGAATCGGGAGCGTCGCCACTCGTCTCGGCGACCCCGGACACTACGGACTCTACACTAATTTCGGCCGTTTTTGGCCATCTTCACTTGGGGCCCCCTGCGCACCCCCACCCCGGGGGTGCTGGGGGGGCCTGACCCCTGCAGTGTTTGTTGCCAGGCCGCAAGGCACGTGCGTGCCGAGTCTGGCGCCAATCTCTCCAGGCGTCGCAGCGAGGCATGACAGACGTCTTGTTTTGCACCCCTTCCTGCCCCCATGCCAAGGAGGGGCCAAACCCAGACTCCCACAGCATCGGGAGCATTGCCGCTTGCCTCAGCGACCCCAGAAACTACGGACTCAACACTGTTTTTGGCTGTTTTTGACCATTTTCATGCGGGGGGCCCTGCGTGCCCCCACCCCTGGGGGCGCCAGGGGGGCCTGCCCCCTGCAATGTTTGTCGCCAGGCCGCAAGGCATGCGCATGCCAGGTTTGGTGCGCGTTGCTCCAGGTGTTCCAGCAGGGCATGGTGGGCATTTTGTCTCGCACCCCTTCTGGCCCCCCACGCCAAGGGGGGGCGAACCCAGATTCCAACGGCGTCGGGAGTGTCGCTGCTCATCCCGGCAACCCCGGAAACTACAGATTCAACGCTGATTTCAGCCATTTTTGACTGTTTTCACGCAGGGACCCCCCTGTACCCCCACCCCTGGGGGCGCTAGGGGGGCCTGACCCCCCACAGTGTTTGTCGCCAGGCTGCAAGGTGTATGCGTGCCAAGTTTTGTGTCGATCAGTCCAGGCATTGCGGAGCCTATGCGGAACACACACCCACACCCACACACCCTTTTTTTATATACGTATATAGATTCCTCTCAGGATGTTTAGACTGTGGCCTGTTTCAAGCTAAAGCAGGAATACAACAGCAATACATGCATCAATTCATCTGTCTAGCTCATTAAATAAAGGTAAAGGTTTCCCTACGACCAAATGAACCAACTGTAGGGGGTGGTGCTCATCTCTGTTTCTAAGCCGAAGAGCCAGCATTTGTCCGACAAGTTTCCATGGTCATGTGGCCGGCATGACAATACACCATGGCACATTGAATGCCATTACCTTCCCATCGAAGTGGTACTTATTTATCTACTCACATTTTTACATGTTTTCAAACTGCTAGGTTGGCAGGAGCTGGGACAAGCAACTGGAGCTCACTTCGGCGCATGGTCTCAAACTCCCAACCTTCTGGTCAGAAAGCCCAGCAGCAGCAGTTTAACCCGCTTAACAGACTGCAACTCCTCTCACTCTCTGTAAGGGTGGTCATCTTTGCTCTGCTCACCATCTGGGATGACTCGACTTATCAACAGCATTGTCAGCAACTCTCAGATATTTCCAATGCTCTCAAAATTGTGTCCCCAGGTGTTTTTCAGGCATCATAGAGAGAGACTCTACCACTCATCCAGATCCCCTTCCAAGGAGAGAGGTGACTTAAAGTCCTTTTCCCAGACATCTAACAAAAAGTGTTGGAACACATTAGAAATAAACATGTTAGTGTGGCATAAGCTTGTGGGCTGGAATCCACTCCTTCAGATGCATGACGTTTTGCCCTTAGCTGGCACTCAGCTGGGCCCTCTTGGTTCCAGGCCAGCTCCCAAAGTAAGATAGGCTTTTCTGGGGCACCCTGTGGGTCAGTCCAGGGCAGTTGCTACGTTGTCAGCTGTCTCGGAGCCAGGTACCGGCTTGGTCAATAGCTGGTTAGAGGCGGCGGCGGCACATGACAGATGCATCTGTTGTGGCTATCGCCCACCTCAAGACTTCTTGAACAGAGACCTTTATAGCTGCATCAATCAGCAAATGGGCACCAGCTGAGCCCGAGCGGGGAGTCGGGGGGGCAGGACTGGCTCCCCTTGCTTGCTTCTCAGCTGGTGGAGGCTAACACACCTGTACTAAGAAATGAAACCATTGTCTCCAGATCTAACAGATATGATAATCAAGCTTTCTGATAAATTCCACTCAGCAGTTTCATGTTGGTGTTTCCCTTTGAATGGTGAACTAAGGTGACTTTCAGGTCAGCAGCAAATTTTATTTATTTATTTACTTGAAGAATTTATATCCCACCTTTCTCATGCCAAAGCAGATGCTCGAGGCAGCTTACATGGGCAGGATAGTCTAAATCACCATTTTTCAATGGGTCATATTTTTTTTTTAAACAAATATACTGTGATTCACCAGATCCTCAGTCCCAGATGTAGCCTTCACTCTGTGGTTCTCTCTTCTGGTTGTGTGTCACTGAGCTTCAACAGGCAATCATAACTAAAGCCTGGACAGAGCTGGGACAAGCAATGGAAGATCACTCCATCGCATGGTCTCGAACTGGTCAGCAAGCTCAACAGCTCTGCAGTTTAACCCGCAGCGCCACCACATCCATGCTAGCTCATTGCCTGCTAGCAAATCGCAAGTCTAACGAAGTGATGATTTAAATCAGCGGTCTCCAAACTGGAGACCACTGCAGCAGGGAAAATCTTCCCCAGCATGAACAGTGCTTTGTGTTCCACTGGGGAAGGAATGAAAGACCCCTATTACAGCTCCTAGGGTTCTTCACTGCCGGCCGCACATGCACAGAATGCCAGGTACGCAGCTTGCTGGGGCAGCAGACCCCAGAAGTGGCGGGTTGTGAAGATCCCTGGGAATTGTAATAGGGGTCATTCGCGCCTTTCCTGCTTCTCACGCTGGGGAAGCAAAAGGGAGGCACTGAATCTGGCCTACAGGCTGAAGTTCGGAGCCCCCTGATTTAAATGAAAACATCTAAAGTCATTGGTAATTTCAGTTGAGGTGCCTTTTCTTAAGGAGAAATGTTTCTTAGACTTCCTTTTCCCTACCTTACTTCTCGTAGCCTGATGCCTTTTTGTTTCCTTGTCAGGGGCACATGTTTTGGGGGGTGGGTGGATGAGAAGAACCTGATTCACAGCAAGCTTCAAATGCCTGTTTTTTTGCTTTTTAAGAGTTGTTTATTTGACCACACACTCCCAAGGAATAATCTCAGAGGGTCTGAAGCATGATGGAGGATGCTCCTCCACTTGTCTGTTTGTAGTATCAACAATGTGATTCTACCTTGATGTGACACCAGCAATACCCAGTCAATCACTGTAGGAAACCAGCAACCAGTGTTTGAAACTGTCATACAATCTCAGCAATGCCTGCAGCTGCGTCACCATTCATATGCTTCTTATGAAATAGTAGTAGCCATTTCTCCTGACTTGATTAGAAACAGGGAGACCCACTCTGGCAAGGATCAACACTCTTTTGGCTTTTCCTTTCCCAAAACTCTCTCAGGAAGTGGTCAAGGTACCTGAATTTGTTTATTTTCCTTTTCACTCCTTTCTTTAATAGTGTTACATGTAGCAACAAGAGTCAAGGCATCAGGAGAAATAATTTCAGAGGTCAATTTAGCAAGGGTAAAAAGTAAAGGTAAAGGTTTCCCCACAACCGAATGGTCTAGTTGTGACCGACTGTAGGGGGCGGTGCTCATCTCCGTTTCTAAGCCGAAGAGCCAACATTTGTCCAAGGACAAGCTTCCATGGTCATGTGGCCGGCATGACTATACGCCAAAGCACACGGAACACCGTAACCTTCCCACTGAAGTGGTCCCTATTTATCTACTCACATTTTTTACTTGCTTTCGAACTGCTGGCAGGAAATAATTTCAGAGGTCAATTTAGGAAGGGTACAAAATGATTTATTGAAAACAGAGATGGTACTCTTGCTCTAACCAACCCAATGATATTACCTAGGCCTAGCTATCACTGAGGCTCTCTCTCTCTCTCTCTCTCTCTCTCTCTCTCAGGGTGCAATCCAACCCAGTGCTGGAATGGCAAGGCCGGCTGGCCAGCGCCATATCCAACGCTGGGTTGGAGGAGGCTGGAGCCTCCCGTGGCAAGGGAGCGTGCACTCCCTTATTGCAGGGGAGGCTCCAGCCTCCCCATGTGCTCCTCAGATCTGCACCCGCTAAAGAGCGGGCGCAGATCCAAGGAGACCACGCAGCCTGAATCAGGGCTGCGTGACCTCGCTGATGGGCTTAGGATGTGGCTGTACAGTCACCTCCCAAGCCCGCCCAGGTCCCACACAAGTCCCGCCTCCTGCCTCCCCCTCTCCCACCAATCCCCATCCTGAAACAGGACAGAGCATCCCTTGTGCCAACCGTCTGTCGGCGCTCTGAAGCTTCAGAGTTGGAGCCCCGACGCTCAGCCCCTTGCTTCGACGCAATGATGTCGCGTCGACACAAGGGGCATGCTAGGATTGCCCTTCCCGACTCTGACAGTCCCTGATGCAGATTCTCCCTTTCTGAGGCTTTCTGTCAGCTTCAGCTTTCAGTCAGGACTCTGGTGCTGTCTTCTCTATCAAGCTACTAACCAGAGACATGGGAGTTACTGTTGCCCGTGGTAAACTTGATAGGATTGGGCCTTTAGGCAGTAAATGTATCTTGCTCGCTGGAAACAAACACCTCTAAGAGCGCAATCCTAAACTGGAGTTAGGCCGGCATAAGCTAAGCCAGCAAAGTTTGGCTGGCACAAGGGCCACCATAAAGCATGTTTGGACTACTCTTGGAGTCAGGGAGGATGACTCACGTCTGTGTGCTGGCCTCTCTGACTCCAAGAGTGGTCCAAACATACTTTACGGTGGCCCTTGTGCTGGTCAAACTTTGCTGACTTAGTTTATGCCGGCCTAACTCAGTTTAGATTGTGCCCTTAATATTGTAAAGAATAAAAATAATCCTATAATAGGATTATAATCCCTATCTACCTATCCTATAGGTAGAAAAAACCTATCCTATAATTCAGCCAAGTACTATGTACAATGAAATTTAGTTATTTAAATATTGCTCTCTGTCGCCCAAGCACCGTCTGGACGCGACCCGGAGGAAGGAACAAGCTAATTGGGTGGGAAGCAATGGCTAATTGGGTGGGAAGCAATGGCTATGGGGCAACCCGGCAGGAAGACAGCTGTAGTGGAGGCTGGTGGGCCTCAAGGCCACTCACGGTAGTGGCAGGCAGCAATGGGATGTGGCTTACTCCCACTTAGTGGGGATGGGGCACAGGAAGCCAGCCCATTGGCCACAGGGGGCCTCCATGGAGGGCACAAGAGTGCTTTGTCACTGAAGAAGAGTGGGGACCTTCTGGGTCAAGAATCACACCAGGCCACTCCATAAGCCTCGGGGATGCCTTAACATGAAGCCAGATCAGCCAGGTAAGGAGCCTTTGAGCAGGACTTCCCTGACATGTTTTTCCAGGTGCCAGGGCAGACCTGTCTATCCATGCACCATATTCCCACCAAAGAATGCAAAATAGTGTGCCTCCCCATAAGACGTTGGCCCTATCATCTAAAAAAGTATTGAGGGAGGAAGTAGAGGCAATGCTATGGTTGGGAGAAATTGAGCCATCCAGTAATGGTTCCCAAACCAGACAGGTTTACGGGTCTGCATCAACTTTAGAAAAGTGAACGAGGTATCAAGGTTTGACACTTATCCTATTGTTGCCGAAAAAGGGCACAAAATGGTTTTCATCGCGGGGTAAGAATGTAAAAAGGCAGACAACAAAACGAGAGAGTATGAGGATCATCTTTACGTACAGGTGGGCCAATTTTCCTGCTCCACTTGGCAAGCAGAGAAGAAGAGCAAGCGCATACAATTCCAAATTATTTTTATATTCTTCTCCCCCCAAGCTGCTGCTTGGTGGAAAATTACTACACAGGGGCTGGGACATGAGAAGCCCTGTGTCAATTGAGAATATGCTGTGGCCATTCTGATAAGGGAGGAAGCTCTGCTGGCTTTAACCAGTTCCCTATCTATTTTGCAGAGCTAGCTGTACTGGACGGAGAAGGTTGCAGGTGGGGGGCAAGTGAGTGAAAACAATGACAGCAAAGAGAGAGAAAATTACATACTTCAGCAACTTTAAGCAAGAGACTTTAAACAAAAGGCTCAAGATGGCTGCACTTTGGTTTGATGGCAACACTATGCCCGTAGTTCTGGGGTTGTTAGAGAGGCTAGGGAGAGCACAGTATCTGTTCAGATACCAGGGTGAGGCACACCTTCTCAGCCCCGGCAGTCAAGTGGTGCGTGGCCCGCCACCCCACCAACGCCTAATCCACCCTGGGCTGGGGTTTGCAATCTGGCTCCCACATCCGGACAAGCTGGGGCAGCCAGGACATCCCAAGTGGGGGAAGCAAGCGGAGACCCCTGAGCACCTGTCAAAGCATCCCTGGGCCTCCTTTTGGACAGAAGGGGACAGCGCATTGACAAAGCCAAGTTGGCACCATCACCACTCCTGATGAGAGGGAGGAAACGGGGCTCCTGTGGGGCAATGGGATCTCATCAATGTAAAGGCTAGATTCAACAGGACCGCATCAATATAAATCACTAGATTAAACTGTCTCTATCAAACATCTCAGCAGCTGTCCATTAACCTGCTGAACCAGTGTCCCATGTGCAGGAGAGGAGGGCGGGGCCCCCAACATGGACATCACACTCTCCTATAGTTCTCACTGGATTGGCTTTCTTAGAAATCTCACATTAGGAGGTTTACTTCCATGTTATGAGAAACTGAGGCTGAGAGGCCAAGTGATTTAGAGTGCAATCCTAACCTGGAGTTAGGCCTACACAGTTAGGCCAGCAAAGTTTGGCCAGCACAAGGGCCACTGTGAAGGGCGTTTGGACCACTCCTTGAGTCAGGGAGGATTGTGCACGTGAGATGGCCTCTCTAACTCTGAGAGTGGTCCAAACAAATTTTATGGTGACCCCTGTGCTGGCAATGTTTGCTGGCCCAACTGTGCCGGCCTAAACTCCAGGTTAGGATTGAGTCCTCAGTCAAGGCCACATAATTAATTTATTACCAAAACCAAGTCCAATGCTCTGTCTGTTGTTTCTCAGTGTGGATGCCAGGTCACTGGGAGTCCTGAATAAAAGTTATGCACTGGGTCCCCCTAGTGACTCCCACCCACCCCCATTGAGGTGTACTGGCTGTGTTATATGTTATTTTATGCTGTTATATGTAATTTATTCACTGTTTCTAATATTATGGTATTACACATTTACTCTTCTAAAGCAAAAACAACTCCATCTTGTATATCTGCAGTTTTAGGATCAAGTTATTTAAGGCTAACGATAACAAATAATGACTGTTTTTGTCAGTTAAAGACCAATGGACAACTTTCCTAAGCTGAACACCTGGATAAACTGTCAACATGTCCTTATATGGTCATGTTGAGAATGTTCAGAAAGTATATAAAAGAAGCTCCTCTGCCTGTGCAGGTGGAACAGTTTTACATGAGTATTTGACACTGTCTTCCAACGTTCTGCAAAATGTTATAATTAGGGTCTTGTCTAAAAGTCACCTTGCATTGTGTTATTGGACTGTAGCACACTCCGTGAATGATACAATCCTAGGCACGAACTGTAAAATTTGCTACCACTGCCACTAGTATTGAGGGTTCAGCAGTGTTGGGGACGAGTCTGGAAATTCCTGAGACTCCGCCCACTTGTGAATTAACTCATGCATGAGTCCTAACGTGCACCCCTGGCAACTCCATCTGTGGAATTTTAAAAGCCATTTTTTCACTTTAGTTAAGAGTCTTTTTGTGGCAAGCTGCAGTGTAGGTTAGGTGCGCGCATTCAACTATGAACAGTGGAAAATGGGAAGTGTGGGGGGCAGTCGGAGTTGTTGTTTCACACTTAATGTTAAGTTCCGGTGGGCCAGTGATGCGCTGCTGACAGCACTTCACTCCTTCCACCGAACCACTATTTCATTTATATAAGTAAAGCACAAAGTCGGGCTGACCTGTAGCTGTTACGCAAGCAAGCGAGCGAGCACATGTGGCTGCAGGGAACCTTCGGCTCCATACGAAACCAGATGCTGCAATGAAACTCCCCCCCCCATTCACATTGCAACTCAGAAGAATGGATGGGAAACAAACAGTCCCCACCATGGCAAGTTATTCAGTGAGACCTTTTTTCCACAAAAGCTGGGCTGACCTGCGGCTGTTATGCGAGTAAGCGAGCAAACACATGTGGCAGCAGCTGCAGGAAAACTACGAGCGGCTCCATAAAACCTGCCATAACGAAACATGCCCCCCCCCCCGTTCACATCACCTGAAATATACTCAGGAAATAAAATAGTCATGGCCAATTGGCCATTCAATGAGTTTTTGTTTTTCTCTCCCTCCCTCCTGTGGAGGGATTAGGATTGGAAGAGTTGTGTAGCATGCTGCAGCCTACAGTGTGTACTGTAGTGCAAAGAACAGGCAGTGCAAAGAACTATCATGGGCACACACCCTCCCCTCCACCCCATCCCCACCTGTTCTTCTGGCTGGAAGGAATGAGTGAAGAAACGAAACAACCATTGCTTGTGGTGACTTTGTGGCACCTTCTGGATCCTGGAAAGAGTTCTTTCAGATATGGAAGCTGCAACAAAGTAATGAAGTGCGCGCCGGTACTTGCTGATTCGAGGTGCCAGAATTGCTGGACAAGCAAAATTCTAGAATTTTCTGTACTAATAAGCTATAATTTCCAGGATTTGGGAGTGGGGAGGGGTGTTAGCGAACTGAGGGAATCAATCACTCCTACATACAGCAAGGCTGAATTTTGTCAGTGAAAGAACATGTTTGACAATGAAAGAACTGCAGCCATTGTTAGGCAGAAGTTAGGAAAAAGAAACTAATGAGGTCTAAATGAACCTTAAGGGCCTGCGAGGCCTTTAAGTGGACCTATCCACATCCACTGTTGTTGTATAACACTAGATCAGTGGTTCTCAAACGTTTTAGCATCAGGACCCATTTTTTAGAATGATGCTCTGTCTGGGATCTACTGGAAGTGATATCATGGCCTGAAGTGCTGTCATTGTGATGCCAGAGTCTGCTGCTTTTCTGAGAGTGCAGCAATAAATTGGGTTATTTCTCAGCCATTTTCTAATAGCAAAATGAATCAGAATGAAAAAAGCCTATTTACAACCTTGACACATGCAAAATAACCACACAACCCTCCCCCTTTCCAGCATCCCATCTTCCCATATTTTCAATATGGCTGCTCTAAGTGCTTCACAACCCACTGGAAATTGGCTCGCAATCCACTGGTGGGTCCCAACCCGCAGTTTGGGAACCACTGCTCTAGATCACATGCTGTTGCTCTTCCAGTAGAGGAACTGGGTGAGGAGCTTTGACAACTGCAGTGATAAATATAAATGTTTACTATAGATGGAGCCAGATTTTTGCTTGTGGAGAAATGCTTAGGAGAATCATTAAGCTTTTCTCAGTTTGCAGTCCACATCTGGCTTTCTCCTGAAGCTTAAAAACATGTATACACAGCACTTGGGAAGTGAACACTAGAGATCCAAATCCCCCACTGCCCCATGCCATTTAATAACCCCCCCCCCCAAAGAAAACAAACAAGGGTCAAACTCATATTTATTGTTTGGCCTCAGCTTGGTCTGTACTTGTAAGCAGAATGGGGAGGGTGGATTTCTGGACTATACCACTTTGGATCACATCTGGGAGAAGCCATTTTAGAATACTACACATTAAAAAAAACTAGTATGTGCATGTAAAAAATTAGAACATCAGGAAAAGAATTGAGAATATGTCTTCCACATATAGTAGTTTACTATATGCAGGGAACTTTCTACACAGGGGAACATTAAAAATGCAGTTCTCTAGGTGCAGTTTGCAGTGATGCTGTCTGTTCTATCACCTAAGAACTCTAGGGTCTCACTCCTATCGTACTTCATTATGCAGTGTGCATAGACCAGATCAGGCCAAGCTCTGATATGTTAAAGCATGTGCTTATGATATAAACAGAACACTCTCCTTCGCACCCTCCCGGAAACAGGATGTGGTTGCCTAAAAAAATCAAGGGGTTGCTTCACCATAGAGCGGGAGGACTAGCTTACCAGATAGGGGGAAAAAACCATGCCTCTCAAGTCATGCTGACCCAGCTGTGTCTCACCTCTTTAGGTCACTACTGAACTATGTAGATTTTCAAGTAAATTTCAATTGGGAAGCAGCTTAGAGAGTTTTATTCTTTCGATATTGCTGAACACAGATTAAAAGGTCGCAGGAATTGTAGGAGGAAGCTCAAGAGATTGTTAAAAGGCTAATCCTTCTCTTTGGCACCTGCATGGTTGATCCAGCTGAATACAAACCTCTCTGTCTAATCTCTCTAATCATCTGAATATCACACTATGTGTTTTTGGAACTGTTCTCTTAGGGTTATGTGCAGAAAGTGCTCTTTTGCCATTGGCAAAAGTGATATCATGGCCAGAAGTGCCATCAATATGAGTACAGAACCTGCTGCTTTCCTGATACTGCAGCAATAAATTGGGTTATTCCTCAGTCATTTTCCAATAGGAAGTGAATCAGAAAGAAAAAAGCCTATTTACAACCTTGACACAAGCAAAACAACCACATGGCCCTCCCCTTTACCAGCATCCCCCTTCCCATATTTTCAATATTGCTGCTGTAGGTGCTTCGTGACCCATCTGAAATTGGCTCATGACCCACTGGTGGGTCCCGACCCACAGTTTGGAAACCACTGCTGTAGATTGCTAGCTCTGTGCATCTGTAGGAAAAAACTCTATGTCATTTAGGGTGCAATTCTAATCTGGAATTAGGCTGGCATAGTAAGGTCAGCAAAGTTTGGCTGGCACAAGGGACACCATAATGTCTGTTTGGACCACTCTCAGAGTCAGAGAGGCCAGCACATAGACGTGTGCCATCCTCCCTGACTCCAAGAATGTTCAAAACATGCTTTATGGTGTACCTTGTGACAGCCAAACTTTGCTGGTCTAACTGTGCCAGCCTAACTCCAGGTTAGGATTTCACCCTTGAAAGGTTAACCTAATGCATGTGGTGGCAGGAAATCTTGTTCCTTGGGACAGACTGGGAAATAACTTCTCGTTTTTCTTTACTGGAAACTTCTGCTCATCCTCTGAGGCAGAAAGTGCACAACCTTCTCCCGCCCCAAGAGCAGCCCAGGGGAAACTTTTCTTTGGGTGTGTGTGCACGCACGCAAATTATTCTAAACAGCACAGTAAGGAAAGGGAAAAACTGTTTCTATAATTATGTCTAAATTGCAAAGTCTGCATTCTTAGTTCAGTGAAAAAGCCTAAGTAGCTTGCATTCCAAATGCTTCACAGAGAGAAGTGTTTCTTTCCAGTAAGGTAGGATTATAGCTTAAATCCTACTGAATGCAATGGGCTTACTTCTGAGTAAAGTAAATAACACCATTTTCAAACACCTCTACATTCAATTTTTAAACAAATCAGTTCATACAAAAAAAATCCACATATTAACTATAAATAAAATACACAACAAAACTCATATGACAGTAAAGCACCAAAACAAACCAAGGGAACAGTAATCCAACATACTGGGGGAGGGGGAATAAAACAGACACAATTCCACAACAACAGTTACAAATGCTAAGAGCCTTGCTAGGTAAGACGAAAAGGTCCATCTAGTTCAGCATCCTGTTTTCAGCAGATGCTAGCCATATGCTCTGGGAAGCTTGTAGCAGGGCATGAAGGTAACAGCCCTGTAGCTCCCCAGCAACAGGTTTTAAGGCTACAATTCTGTACACTCTCACCTGGGAGTTGGTCCCATTGAACTCAATAGAGCTTAATTCAGATTAGACATGCACAAGATTGTGCTCTAAGGCTTATTGCTTCTAAGCATGGAGGTTCCATTTAGCTGCCATAGTTAAGAACCACTGATAGACCTGTCCTTAATGAAATTGTCTAATCCTGTTTTGAAACAATTTAAGCTAGTGGCCCATCACCACATCCTGTGGGGATGAAATCTATGAATTAATATTGCAGGGTGAAGAAACATTTTTATCTGTCTTGAATCTTCTGCCAATCATTATCACTGGATGATCCCAAGTACTGTTAAACACTCTCCCAATGCAGTGAATGACTTCCTATACAGGAAGTTACACATGCACATACACACTTCATATACAAAAAAAATGTTTACCATCCTCCTGAAAGTCAGCTTTCCAGGTAAACCATTCTGAGTACAGTTCCAAGAGGATGCTGCTGCTTCTGAAAAGGCCCTGGATCTAGAACTGAGACAGTAAAGGGGTGGAGCTATCCAGAACAGAGCTGGGACCAGAGCAGCTACTTTCAACCTTATTCATTTTATGGCATGCTGATAAAGCACTAAAATTTTCAGGGCACACCATCAGTATTCTGACAATTGACAAGGCACATCATGGTGCAGGCACAACTGTAGGCACACTGGTTGAAAAAACTCTGGACTAGAGGTCAGTGGCGTAGCTAGGGCATTTTGCAGCTGGGGCTATTTAGTTTTTTTATACCCCTTTAGGCAAAACTTTTGGCCATAACTTTTGCTAGCATTAAGGTATTACACTCCGGGTTTTTTTCATTGAATTCTGGGTGGAATTCCACATCCAACAGCATACAGCATGATGGTATTATTCCTTAAAACCGCAATTTTGAAAACTGCAATTTGTTGAAAAGAAGTTTTATTTTTGGTTTTTACATTTTTGGCCATAACTTTTGATAGAATAGAGATATTACACTCTGGTTTTTTCATTGAATTCCGGGTGAAAGTCCTCATCCAATGGTATACAGCATGACCATATTATGCCATAAACTCACAATTTTCGGAATTTGGGATTCAGTGGTGACACTCCCCCGAAGATGGCACCTGGGGCGCTGTGCGCCCCCTGTTCCATAGGTAGCTATGCCACTGCTAGAGGCAGACATGCCTAGCAGTGATGTCACAAACACTAAGTTCGTTATGTTCCTGCATCCACCAATGCAGTATAGTTGGCCCTCCTTATGGGATTGGATTTAATGCGGGTACCGACCCTGCATGTAAAGGGCCTCAGGACAGATCCGCCACAGAAATGAAGGGCCACCTGTATTATTAACACATGGTCAGCAATGTAAGTGCTAGGAAATCAGCTACAGCGGAGCTTGAATATTATCTGGAAGATGAGAAAGGGGGATAATGATCAATGTGTGGTCTTCTTAAATCCACAGTCCAGCAAAAATATAGAACAGTTCCACCTGCCCCAATATTTAATATTAATCAATACAGTTTATCCTTAGCATCCATGAGACTACCTCCTGGACATGACTGCAAGACGCTTCTGGTCACATCTGGGCAGAGGCATTTCTAGGGTATAGCGGGGGTGGCGCGAACAATGGGTGACGGCAGCTGAGAGACGCCACAGCACGGATAAACCCATGCACTTTTTGGCCTGCCCACCCTCCCTCATTTCTGTTTCACTCTGAAATGAAGCTCTTCCGGGCGCAGGGAGGCGTGGCTGGGCACGATGACGTTGCCCTGCCCCAGGCGCGCTCGGAGCCTTGTTCGTCTCTGCATCCGGGAGGTACAGGCCAGCCTCTTGGTTGAGACCCACAGTGTTAAATCTGCTGGTCCCGAATCAGCAGATCAAGAGGCACAACCTCTAAGGAAAGCACTGAATGCTACACATAACACACTGTTTTTAGTACATCAGGAATAGACCTCACTCTGTGAATGAGGCAAACACATATATGGCCACCTTGTCATGATTGCTTTTGTCTTCAGTGAAGTTGGCCTAACAAATTTCCCTGGGGTCAGAGTTCTGCCACCAAAACAGCTTCATAACTGGTAAAGTATTAACATGTCAGTCAGTGAAGGCACTGGAAGCACAATCTTTCCAGCAGTCTTTAATTCACAAGTGAGGAAGGGGTATGTTTATATATTTGAAGAACATGTTAATACTCTTACAGCACATATTACTCTTACAGCCCAATCTTATGGTTCCCACTGCCCATGGCTTCGGTGGCACTAAAATGGCTACCACAGGATCTTATTGGTGCCTGGAAGCCATCAGAGGTCTCCTCGGGGTAAGGGAGTGATTCCCCAGATAGACTGCAGCTGGCGGGAACTAGTGTCTCCTTGGCTCTGCACCTGCTATAACCCCTGCTAACTGGGCAAGAGGCACTTTTTCAAGTGAAGTTCCTCTTATATTTAGCAGGGGGGAGAGTAATTGTCTCTATTCACCCCTGTGTAATGTCTTTTCTAGTGGCTGTTGCTGGTGGGGTTTTGCATTTTTTAAGGTTGTGAGCCCTTTGGGACAGGTAGCTATTTAACTTTATTATTACTGTTTGTCTGTAAACTGATTTGTGAACTTTGTGTTGAAAAACGGTATATAAATACTATTGATTGATGGCTATTGAGGAAGCCCATGTTGGGCTGCCTAGCTAGGGAGGGCCAGTTCTACCCCTCCCCACCTCCCCCCATGGCTGCTGTGTGGTGTCTCCAAGGGGCACTGGGCTCAGCGGCAACTAGTGCTGGCACACCACCAGCACTCTGCTCCCCGGGTGCCACCAATGTGCTTTATGGACATATTCATGACATCTAGATCCAAGGTTATGCACATACCACTGGCGCTAATGAGTTAAGATTAAGAGCCCAGAATTAAGTCTTTTTAACTCATGGTAATACAGTGGCCCCTCATTATCTGTGTGGATTCCATTCTAGGGGGCATTCTGAAACCAGGAAGTTTTACACATCCATCACAGCTTATAACTTGTGATTGACTTTTCTTCCAGAAATCTGTGCAATCCACTTTTAAAGGCATCTAAGCTAGATGCCATCACCACATCCTGTGGCAAGGAGTTCCACAGACAAATTACACACTGGGTAAATAAATATTTAAAGGTAAAGGTAAAGGTTTCCCCACGACCGAATGGTCTAGTCGTGACCGACTGTATTGGGCGGTGCTCATTGTATGTCTCAGAGTGCAATCCAACCCAGCACCAGAATGGCAAGGCCGGCCGGCCAGCAACATATCCAACGCTAGGTTGGGGAAGCGTGCACTCCCTTACCGTAGGGGAGGCTCCAGGCTCCCCTATGTGCTCCTGGGATCTGCGCCTGCTAAAGAGTGGGCACAGATCTGAGGAGACCGCACGGCCCGAATTGGGGCCGTGTGGCCTCTCGAACAGGCCTAGGATTTGGCCTTACGGCCGAATCCAAGCCCCACCCATGTCCCGCCCAAGGCCCGCCCCGGCCTCCCTCCCTCCCTCCCTCCAATCCCCAGGGCATGCTGTCAGCGAGCCTCCCTAGCGCCGGCCGGCTTTGGCCGACAAAAGGGAGGCGCTGTGTGGGCGTTACAGGGCTGGCGCTGCCAGCAGCGCTGACCCTGTGGCCTTAGCGCTGATGTGGGGGGGCTGCTAGGCACCCCTGCGTAGTGCTGCCAATCATGTCCCCCCTCAGGCGCCTTTTTCTAGACTGAAGAGCCCCAAACACTGTAGCCTTTCCTCCTAAGGGAGGTGCCCCAGCCCAGTAATTATTTTGGCCTCTCTCTTCTGAACCTTTTCCAATTCCAGTATGTCCCTTTTTGAAATGTGGCAACCAGGGCAGTATACAATACTCCAGATGCGGCCTTACCATCTATTTGTACAATGGCATTATAATATTGGCTGTTTTATTCTCAACTCCTTTTTTAATTACTCCAAGCATGGGTAATTAAATACCCCAAGCAGGTGGCCTTCTGCACCACAGCTGCACATTGGATCGATGCTTTCATCGAGCTGTCCACCAGCACCCAAGAGCTGATCCGTCACAGGCAGCTCAGAACCCTATATATGAAATTCTGATTTTTTGCCCCAGTGTGCCTCACTTTACACTTACAATAAAGGTAAAGGTTTCCCCACGACCGAATTGTCTAGTCGTGACCGACTGTAGGGGGCGGTGCTCATCTCTGTTTCAAAGCCTGTAGAGCCGGCGTTTTGTCCGAGGACAAGCTTCCGCGGTCATGTGGCTGGCATGACTATATGCCGTAGCGCGCGGAACGCCGTTCCCTTCCCACCGAAGTGGTCCCTATTTATCTACTTGCATTTTAGGTGCTTTCAAACTGCTAGGTTGGCAGGAGCTGGCACAAGCAACGGGAACTCACTCCGTCGCGCAGTCTTGAACTCCCAACCTTGCGGTCGAAAGCCCAGCAACAGCGGATTAACTCGCTGTGCCACCACGTCCCTTACAGCCTAATCCAAGCCCTGCCCATGTCCCGTCCAATGCCCGCCCCGGCCTCCCTCCCTCCCTCCGATTTCCCCAGGGCATGCTGTCAGCAATACAATACACTCTTACAATAGGTCCTCGTTATCCATGGGGGTTCCATTCTCAGAACCCCATGATGCCAAATAACTATTTTCTTCTGCAAACTGTGCTGATTGCAATTTTCTTAAATGTTTCAAAAACCTTTTGTAATCTACCAAAAATAGGTTCGCAATCCGCAGGTGGGTCCCACCCCACAGTTTGGGAAACAATATTCTACCATGTTCAGTGGGGCTTACTCTTAGGTAAGCGTGTATAGCATTGTAGCCTTAGGGCCCAACCCTATGCATCCCCCCACCAATGCAGGGGCACCAAAACAACTTGCACTGCATCCTGTGGGGGCTGTCCTGGATGCAGTGCAGTGTAAAGGGATACTTGTTCCAGTAACTGGGGATATAATAAGCCATCCTGGTGCAGAGGAGTTCTACTCTGACCTGTGCTAACAAAATTACTGGCACAGGTCCACGTGAACCTGGGCTGCAAGATTGGGCCCAGGAAGAGGGTTAGGATCAAGTGGCCTTTCCAGAGCCTATTCACCCTTCCCCCACCCTGTTACTGTCCCATTCTGCTCTTCCCTCTGTCCCCACTGATGCCCCTTCATTTTTTGATTTGCCTGATGTGCCTAAATCACTGATTTGCCTAGAGGAGCCACCACTGCACATGGAGGGGCAACAGTCTTCCTGTTGGTGCTCTGTAACATGTGCCTCTGCACACTGTCATAGCATGTTTTGTGATTGCCATTAAGTAAGGTAGTTAATGCTGGTGGAATACTCGCTAGCCTTAGAGCCCAATAGGCTTGGGCTGTGAGGGCGCAATCCTACACTATGCCGGCCTAATAAGGCTGACACAGCAAGGCTATGCCCCAAGGCTTCTAAGGAGGCAGCAGCAGTAACGGGCAGGACACGGGGAGGTTTTCCCCATGCACCCACGTAAGCCCCAGTCACCCTTATGGGCCTGCTGTTTTGCAGGCGCAGAAGAACATGGACAGGAGCGGCCCACATTGGGGCCGCCCTGGCCGGGAACAGGCGTTAGGATTTGGCACTACTGCCGTCCTGCATCACAACCCCCGTCTCCACCCACTGCATCACCCAGTTACGCCCCCGGAACGCCTCTGGAACACCCTCGCAGAGGCTCTGTGCCAACCAAGTGACGCTGGTGCTTGACTGGCACACGGCCGACGCTGCCGACGGTCGTGGCAGCGCCTGAGCGCCGGCGCTGTGCTCTTGCGCCAGCTGAGCGCCATAGTGCCTATGCGCTCCACAGCATGTTCATGACAGTGTTCAGCCAGCACAAGAGCGCAGTGCCGGCACTAAGGGGGGGTATAGGATTGCGCTGTGAGTCTCACATGCAAAGTGGACTACAAATAGGTGCTGCTGAACACTGGGGACAGATGACCACCCCTTCTTCTGTCTTCCCTCAACTATTCGCTTGATATTTGCAATCCCTGCTTGATTATCATGTATGATGATTACACATACATATTTTTCACATATGATGGTTCTTATGTGGTTTGCATGTTAATTCTGTGTAGGAATTCTTTAGCTGTATGAAGCAGCACTCCATAATGACTGTTTGCTAGAGCACCAGTGTCAACATCTAATCGTAACATGTGAGGCCCAGAAACAGAAATACTGTTCTAACAGAGGGAAGGAACAGTGCTGAATTCTTTTAGTATTTTGATGCTTTCTGTGAAATGAGGTAAGAGGAACACAAAGGGAAGTAGAACTTCTGCGTTCTTTCTGGGCATACTGTTAAAAACATCCACTATGGAGAAAGAGAGCCAACGATTGCTTCCCTTGCCCAACTGCCTAGTGGCATGAAATTGAGGCCTTATTCTTCGTTTATGTCATACACAGTGCAATCGTAATCTGCATTGGAATCTGCACCGGCAGGCCTGTGCTATATCCTAAGCAGGTTTGGCTGCGGCTGGAGCTCACTGCAGGGCAAGGGGACATTTGTCATCCCAGCCACACCTATGGGGCTGCTTGAACCTGCACCTGCTATTTAGCAGGTGCAAATCTGAGCAGTCCAGTGCAGCCCAGTTCAGGGCCACTTGGCCTGTGGACGGAGTTTAGGATCTGGCCTCCCCGCTCCCAGGGCCACCCCACCTATGGGGCTACTCTCCCTCCACCCTGTTCACATAGACATAAAACACAAAGTATGGCTTGCCTCACTCCCAAGGGCTCACTTCGTTCTCAGGGTCCCACATATGCTACAGCATGGGTTGGAACAATTCTCATAGGTCAGATGACCTTGCTAAATAACAATGAATCTGTGTGTGTGTGTGTGTGTGTGACTGTGTCTGTGTAAGGGTTGTTGATGTAGATTGATATATGCGGGATCCTGCTATAGGTTAGGGAGTGCAATCCAATGCATGTCTTCTCAGAAGCAAGCACCATTTTGTTCAACAGGTTTAATCCCAGGAATGTGTGCATAGGATTACAGTTGTAGTAGCTATGTATTTTCCAGCTCTGTGATACTGTGGTTTTATGTTCAATAGGCATGGTGTGTAAGCACACAATTCAGCAAAAAATGTCCAGGAAATGGAAATATGTTAATCACAGTCCGAAACCTCTCACTACCTGTAAAAGAACATGGCCGATGGGATGGCTCACTTAGCTAAACGTACTCCGTGGGTTTCCTAAATATTTTCCCCTGTAGTATCCAATATTAGAGCTGAAATAATCTGAGGAAAGTCCTCTCACGTATTTGTGTGTAAAAATCCTCATTGCACAATCCTTCTAAATTGTTACAATTCAGAGCTTTTCAGTGCTTAATTTTTCAACTTTTAGCCTCTGTTCGAGTTTGGGGTACGAGCAAGTACAAATCAGTGAATGTTCAAATCTTGGGGAGACACCTTAAATTTAAACTTTGAACAAAGTAATTTTTGAACCCCAAATATAAAATGCCTCTCTTTTTAAATTTAAAATATTTCCAAATTTATTTTGAGCTTTTCTTTCAACTGAGGGCTAAAGCTACAATAATGATTTATTGGAGTGATTAGCAATCACTCCAGTTTTCCAGGTACAGCTCAGACAAATTCATGAATTCTGAATCTGCAAAACTACATTCAGTGTTTTCTCTGCAGGAGGAATAATTGAGGATCATACAATGTTGGACTAAAGGTAGACAGGGATGGAGATGAATGTGGTATGACAGAGGCAGCATTGTCCGTGATGAACTTTTTTTTTACTGCTGTCGGTTCTGGTCAAACAAGTTTTGTAGGTTTTTGAAGAACTGCAAAACTTGTTTATCACCGATGACAGTGGGATAAATATAGACAACATGAGTAACAACATCTGTTTTCTATTATTTCCAACTCTGAAAAAGTGACAGTTTGTCTCCAGCTTTGAATAAACCACCATCCTAACTCAGTCAGGCATTGGTCTCAGAAAACTGGCTCCAAAGAACTCTTCTGCAAAAGCTAAACAAAGTCACACAGTCTTAAGTGCAGTCACCCTTAAGCCTAGGGGCGGCGGGGTGTGTGTGCCTACTGGAATAACCTGCATTGTGCAAGCAAGTGAGCAAGATGAGAAGACTGTTTCACCTACCAGTTGGTTCAGGGTCTGCCATGGTCAAATCCTTAGCAGGCTGGCAAATGGGACATCCAGCTGTGAATCCTAGCCCAAATCTTGGACAACTCAAAAGCCACCAACTTTTGTCGGTAGCCCCTTGAACGTTACATCCTTTGCAGAGCCTTGGTCTGTGCCCTTGCCGCTACTCAACTTCTCTACTTCCTGCTGACAGTGTTACTGTGTGAGGAAACTTGTTTGTCCCTTTGATTTGCATACTTTTCGGTTTGCAAGAAAGGGGCCCTGTGGCAATCCTGCTGGCTTTGCCATTAGCAGCTGCATGAGGTCTCACTGGTTTGAGGTTTTTCCAGATTAGCAAACCACACTTTCTAATCAGGAAAAAGTCATAATACAACGCATCATGTACAACAAAAATAATAAAAACATCCCTAGGTTCAGGGCACTGTGGGCCACCAGCATTCATATACTATAGTGGGTTTCTAGTGTTTTGGATGTTTCCTAAAATCATACTACAGCCATGTAAGGTAGGTTAGTATTATTTTATCCCATATTACAGAAGGGAGTGGCAGGCAAAGCAATAAGAATTGTGGCTTGCCTAAAGTACGTGGTTACTTGCTACAGTAAGTGGTAAGGGCTTAATTTGTGGCTGATAAGCATTCAATCAGGGATTTTCTAGCTCACACTACCAACCAGTTGCACCACCTCTTGGTGTTAACATCAAGGATGCTCAAACAAGACTAGAGATGGAGTATAGCTTTTAAGCGAGTTAATAGCAGTGTGAAAGAGGCCTTGCTTTGTACTATGTATACCAGGAGATGAGCTGACCAATATTATATAGTTTACCATTTTTTGTACCAGAATTCTCATGGCCCACTGATGTATTTTTCATTCACAAAGCAAGAGTGCACCCTCAGGATCTCTTAACACTTAAGTCACAACTCATCTGTGTTAAGTAAGCCTGAGTAAGCCACATGTTTAAGAACACAAGAAGAACCCTGCTGGACTAAACCAAGGTCAGCTTAGTTCAGTGTTGTTGTTTTGCTAAATCCCAGCAAAAATCCCAGCATTCAATAGGCATTAAGTGATTCAACAGTGGGCTCTAGTCTGCTGGTTGCCTGCAATATGGGTGTAGACCCATATTACTTCTGTCCCGCAGTAGCTTCTGATCAAACATATTTTATATTACAACTTCTTGAAGCAATGCCAAAAAGCTGCAATGACTGTTTATTGGAAGCAAAAGTTAAATGAGCAGTGATATAGCCTTTAGGGCGCAATCCAAACCTGGAGTTAGGCCGGCACAAGTCCTTTGTGCCAGCTCAGGTTTGTTGCAAACGCGCTGTAAAGCATGTTTGGACCACTCTCAGATTCAGGAAAGACAGCACATGTGTGTGTGCGCTTTATGGTGCATTTATGGTGTGCTTTACGGTGCATTTGTAATACTCCTAGGTTGGCACAAGGGATTTGTGCCGGTCTAGCTCCAGGTTAGGATTGCGCTCTCAAATTGCTTTCCATTCACTGGGACAAATCTGCCTTCAAACCAGCATAAAAAGAAATTACACATAGGGCCTATTTTAAGAAGGCATTTCTGAAATATACCCCAAAGGCAAACTTGGGACAGTGGTTTATTGGAGACAGATACAAGAGCATTGTAACTGTCCCTGATAAACAGAACATGCGAGAGTTCACACCTAAGCAGTTATTTTATACCTACTTTCATCATGGGTAAAATTGTGCTTCATATGTCTTGTACCAACTGTTGTGCTTCCAGAGTGCAATTGCAGAATTGCAAGGCTATCCACAAACTCATGCTGAATTTTCAACATTTGTTTGAAGACATGATCACCTGTGGAGGAGCTTTAGCAGACTCTACAAGCATCTCAGCAATACACTATATACAATCGTAAAATTGCCTCTTAGGCAATTAAAGTGTTCTGGTTTAGACCTGGTCACTGCAAACTAATCTATATCTTCACAGGATAGGACACTAAAACAGTAGATATGAAGAACTGCAAACCAATGTGACAACAGACTGAGTCAGAAAAAGGAAGTAGAGTTTTGTGCCTCTACTTCTGCATTTTCTAACCCACAAAATGTGTCTCAGTAACAGTCTTCCGAAGCTTATTTGCCAACAAGCTGGTATCCACGCATCAGCTGACCGCTTTATTTTTTTGTACAGAAATGAGTGTGGTAAAAACAAAGCAAGTTCTGCAAGGAAATCCATACCAGCACAGAAATGTGCAAAGCACATTTGTCCTCCAAAACTAAGGATCAGTTTATAGTGAATGCCTCTCTCTCTCTCTCTCTCTCTCTCTCTCTCTCTCTCTCTCTCTCTCATGCACACACATGAAGACTACAGGTTGTGGAAATAAGTTCAAGTTCCTTTACCCAGGGATAGGCCTCAATGGTGCAGAGGGATCTACCCGGACATGCGGCAACAAAATTGCTGGCACAGGTTTGCGTGGACCCAGGCCATGGGACCATTATGCTCTTCACTGCCCTGTCCCACCTCTCCTGCAGGCCCACCTTGGTTCGTGGATCTCCAGCACTCTGCAACCACATGCAGGGGGCTGCTCTGGCCTCTCCAGTGGTGGCCAGTATGGCTTCACGTGCTGCTGGAAGCCTTATTTCAACTGCTGTAAGGCAATTGCCACTGGGAGCAACTGGGGGAATGCCAGTGATTGGGCTGCTAGTTACAGAATATTTGTTCCCAGGTACAGGTCTTTGTACTGGTGTGCAGGCCGATGGGCATGCCGGCCTGGGGATGGGGGGGGGATGTTAGGCTGCATCCAAGGCCTCATCCCTGGGCCGCGGAGCCCTGATTTGGGCTGTGTGGCTTCCTTGGACCTTCAATTTCACGGGCGCAGATCCAAGGAACCCATAGGTGAGGCTGGAGCCTCCCCTGGTGTAAGGGCACAAACGTTCCCTTGCACCGGAGAGGCTCTTGGTGCCTCCTGCCTTGCTGGCCGGCCTGTTACAACACAAGGTAGGATTGGTGTCCCAGTATCCATGGCATCCATGGGTAACTGAAACTGTGCATACCGAATCAGTGGATACCAGGGCAAGCCTGCATTAAAATAAATAAATAAACCCTAGTTATGCCACTGCATTTAGGTTGTACATATGATATTGTATTTTATCCTGAATGGTCTGGTATGGAAGGACGTCCATCATGGGGGTGGCACACTGATTTCCTACACCAGGTGACGCAAACCCTAGTCTCGCTACCGGTAAGAATCACCGTTTGAATGGAACCCCAGTGGCTACCAGGCATGCCGGTATTATGGAAGTACCAGCCTGACACAATTTGCCTTTGTTCATGTGAATTTAGCCCAACTATCCTTAGCGACTGGCACCATGATCTACGTACTGGTTGTCACATCTCAAAAAAGATATCGGGGAACTAGAGAAGGTGCAGAAGAGAGTGACCAAAATGATTACTGGGCTGGGGCACCTCCCATATGAGGAGAGGCTACAGCTTTTGGGGCTCTTCAGCCTAGAAAAAAGGCGCCTGAGGGGGGACTTGATTGAGGCATACAAAATTATGCATGGGATGGATAAAGTGGATAGAGGGAGGTTCTTTTCCCTCTCTCACAATACCAGAACCAGGGGACATCCACTGAAATTGAGCGTTGGGAGAGTGAGAATAGATAAAAGGAAATACTTTTTTACTCAGTGGGTAATTAATCTGTGGAACTCCTTGCCACAGGAGGTGGTGATGGCATTTTGCCTACATGCCTTTAAAAGGGGACTGGACAGATTTCTGGAGGAAACGTTCATCGCAGGCTACAGGCCATGATGGTTCATTAGAACCATCCTTACTTTAGAGGTAGTCTACCTCGGAGTGCCGGATGCAGGGGAGTGGCAACGAGATGCACATATCTAGTTGTCTTGTGTATTCCCTGAGGCATCTGGAGGGCTGCTGTGAGCTGCAGGAAGTTGGACTAGATGGGCCTTTGGCCTGATCCAGTGGGGCTCTTCTTATGTTCTTATGTCTCTACACTACAGAGATAAGAACATAAGAACATAAGAAGAGCCCTGCTGGATCAGACCAAAGGCCCATCTAGTCCAGCTTCCTGTATCTCACAGCGGCCCACCAGGTGCCCCAGGGAAGCATGAGGCAACAAGATGCTTGGATCCTGTTGCCACTCCCTTGCACCCAGTACCAGTAGCCCTCCACCTTTGTAAGGAGGTTGCACAATCCATCATTGCCTATAGCCCACGATGGACCTATAGACCTATAGATCCAGCGCATGTGTAAAATAGTGCAAATGTGTAACATCCTTCCTCAGTCGATTAGGGCATTTAATAGCCTGCTCTTCAGTCTAAAAGGATCCCTACAATTTCTTTCAAAAGCACACTGTAAAATCATATTAAAAATCAATAAACCCCATAACACTTTATATAGCAGAAGGACTTTGAATACAGGGTGGTCTGAAGTTCAACTAAAGGCCTGAAGTTTGATTAATGTAAGGGTGTGTGTTGCACAAAGAAAGGTTTTGTAACCCCTTTGTCCTGCTCTGTTACCCTCATGTACTCATGTTCCCAGCCACAGTCCATATTCTCAACCAAAGCCCATCTCGACAACTCATCATGTGCTTCTCAAAGTTTTTCTACATACATACAGTGCCAGGTATGAGGTTGCTGGGGGCGCTGCAGCAAAGTCCTGTACTGGGTCCTTGGCACCTATATTTGTCCTTTATGGCCGTCTGACTGGACACTATTCCTGCCATTGGTTCTGAAGGTTCAGATGTTGGCCTGGCCAGTGTGTTATCTGATGGGTCTGGCCCCTTGGCTGGTGCCTGATTTGTCCAACCTCTGATGCTATCCTGTCTACATACAGAGAATATGTAATTGCATATGAACAATATATAGAAAATATAGATTATATATAATCAATTAAAATAAACATTTTTCCATTCAAAAGAATCAGCATGAAGTGATGATTTCCTTTAAATGCAAATCATGTGTGGTATTTTACAAATTAGCTTTGTAAAATTAGCATTAATCAACCTTTCTCTGTTAGAATGACAAGATGCAAAGGAGGAAAGATTGGTTGTGTAGAACACAGAATTATGGCAGGTGCTGTTTTTCTTTGTTACTGGGACATGACAAGTAGTAGCACTGGAATAGGCAGTGCCCTTGCTGAAATTTTCTACAAGCATTTCAAGTTACAAGAATCTGATCTTCAATTGCACATTATCACCTCATTTACAGTATTTGAAAATATTGTTCAGAATGGCTTATCAGTCCTTGGGATTAGCAACTTACCATTTATACAAGTGATGAGGGAGGCAGTTGCTGGCTGAATAGCATGACCACTTAAGGCTGGGTATTTGCTGAGAAAGGAAAAGATGACCTGGAGCAAGTCAGTCAATTTCACTTCAACAGGGCCTGAAAGTGCACCACCTATACAAAAATTTACAAGAGATAAAAGTACATAGCTGAACATTATGCAGGATACAGGGTTTCCTATACGAATGTTCACTTCTCAAGCTAGACTTGTTTTTGAGTGCCATCTGGTGACTCTTTCTTAAATTCTTTACACAGGCATACAGACCATGTTCTCCACAACAGTCACTTTGAATCTCAGGTTCACAGAACTGAGATTTTCAAACTGGGGTGTCTCTATGCCCCAGCCTGAAGGCCCTGGTCCCTGCCCCTTTAAGGGATGGGACAACGTCAATATAGGCACCAGCGGCAGGGGAAACAAGCGTTTTGCCTGATTTACTGGGGGTCATGCCAGCCCTCCATGGGGTGCAGGGAGCCCATGGACCTCTTTGTACGCCTCCCCACATCTTAAAAATGCTTCAGGTCTCAATCACAACCCAAAAAACCATTTTGCCAAGACCCGGAAGTGGGTCACAATTGTGACCCAAAGCATTTTTAAGGTGCAGGGAGGCCTGAGCTGGGGTCTGTGGGTTCCCTGCACCCCCTGGAGGGCTGGCGTGACCCTCCGGAAAGTCAGGCAAAATGCCTGTTTCCCCCAGCACCATCGCGATCGTGGGAGTGCTGGCACCGTCCCCTTCACCCCACCCCAAATACTCACGAGGCTTCATACTCTCCCTGAGAGTTTGAAAACTTCTGCACAAAACTCTTCTGCCCCCACCAAAAAAAAGGCATTTCAGAATAGAGGAGGGCTATGTACGTCTTTTGAACAGCTAACAGGTACATACGGTCACTAGTGTTTCATGACTGTGGTAACAATTCACTATCCTCCACAGCAATTTCAGTGTTCAGAGGAAGGACACAGAATTTGGCCTTAATAAAAATGCAAACTATCTCTAATAAGTAGATGGTAGAGGTGGGTGGTAGCCATTTCCCCCCCTTTTTCCAGGGGCACAGAAGGAAGTGGTGGGCTACCACTGGCCCAAACTGCTTCCCATTTGCTTTTAGGATTGAAGAATTGACTGAAACAACATGGTGGGTTGGAGTAGGGGTGGCAAGCAGACATGGGTGGGGTGGCCGCCCCCCCCTAGGAATCCGGAGTCGCTCCCTTTAACCCTCTGAGTGTCGGCCAACCAAGTAGAAAAGCTCTTTGCAGAGGAATTGGGAGGGGGGAGGAGGGAGAGTGAAGTGGGCGGAGTCAGCCCTAATTTTAACTAGTGGAACTGAGTTCCCCCGCGTTCCCCCTGCATGACATCACTGGGTGGCCCCCATCACCAGTGCTCTATTCCCTCCAATTCACTGCTTGATGTGTTTCAGACAGCATCGTGGGTGGGCCAGCGATGGGAACACCCCACATTTAAATCCCTGGTGGCCTTGGGAGAGCCATGTGGCCTCTCAGCTTGATTCACCTCACAGGGTTGTTGCGAGACGATAATGTCCTCTGAGCTCCCTCAAGGAAGCATGAGAATACAAATAAAGAAATAAATAGAATGCTTCCGATACTTACTGGAAGAATTCTCACTGGACTGGAAGAGTTTCCGGAAACTGTGGAACTTCTCATCAATGTCTCTCAGGTGCCTAGTGACTTCAAGCAGCTGGTTAGGGCAGAATTCAACACATCCCATAACTTCCTCATTGGCAGGCTTCTGCACAGAAGTCCAAATTGCACTCAGGAATCCTGTATCACATCTGTTGCCCAACAGTGACTGCCTGACATCACAAAGGCAGTTGGAATCATTGTAGTCTCTGACCTTGCTCATGTTCATCCTCAGTCCTTGATCAGAGGTGATCTTAACCACCTCATGTGCTAGAGGATTCCCTGTCACTTGCTTTTCTTGAACATCCTACAGGTATCAACATTTAATGTAAGACATATATCCAATTATTTCTCAAACAGCCAGGGCTTGAACATGGTTTTTCGTTGGTTTGTTGTCCTCAGCTTCTGAAGAAACATCTCTGCTGTCCAAATGTCTAACAATCCCCCTGTGGAGTCAGAGCCATCAAGGCTGGATTTGGTCAGGAGCCTTCATAATGCCTGGGAAGTAGATTTGAAAGGCATCTTTAAGAAGTGGTGTCATTAATCAGACAGAAGAATAAACGAAATGACATCCTAAAGACAGACCCAGTATGGCAATTCTGAAAAATAGACACCCAATGCCAGGAAAAGCCCCACATTTGCCAAAGGAAACTATTCATTTGAAAACAGAAAATGGAATATTCGTTCCTTGTTACTGATCCTTAAAGGCTATTGAGCTGAGGTATGCCCTTGATTGAGAAATCAGGTCGAGAAAGAAATTTTGTTGGCTGTTGCTGATCACACTGATTGAAGTACTCACCTTTCTTTTTGGGAAACTGTACCCCAGGAAATCCAAGTGTGTCTGGCTGAAGTGTGCCTATCTCTTCATTCAAATCCCTTTTGAGGACACTAGAGTTGGAAGTGTCAGTACATGTTGCCTTGTTGGTAAAGAACAGATGAGCCATTCAGGTTACAGACACAAAGTGTCAGGCTGTGTGGATTTTCCACATTCCTTTTGCAGGAGTGATGAAATTGGAGGCTTCCCACAGTATCTCTATCCAGTATAGTAGCAAACCAATTCTCCTACCTCATCTCTCTTATTAACTATTTCCTGCCTCATAGCATACAAAATTTTCAAGGATTCTGATCCGTGATGGTAGAACAAGAGCTTCCCCAATTGTGGTCATTAGTTGTTTGGGATATCATTGCCAATGTTTTCCAGTGCTCTGCTCCTGGACCTTAACAACAGCCTAACATGGAGAATTCTAACTCATGAACCTAAGTAGCTCTTTACTTGTATCAAATATGAAGCAGCTGAACTATTATTTCTTTCTTTCCTTACATATTTATTTGTTTATTTAAAAAATAATCTAGGCCACCTTTCAGTCCCATTCAAGGGACCCTCAAGGCAACTTATGAAATAAACTAAAAAATTTAGAACAATCACACAGAGTTTAAAAAACAGTTTAAATAATAATTGATCTGCCAGAGCCTTGCTGATGGGTGGGTCAGGCAAGGAGCTCACTCAGTGTCCCACTATTTGCTGGAACATCTGATGCCCAGTGGTGTTATCTACTCTCGCGGAGACGGAACACTGGGCGGGACGTACGTTTGATTGGCAGCCCAGTCCGTGCAGTTCCGCCGCCTTCCCCCCGTCACGCGGGCTGCCCTTGGTCGCCGCGCCCCACCGCTGCTCGCCCAGCTCCATGATGGATGCGGGGGGGGACGGGGGCGCTGGGTGCCTGGGCAAGCAGGAAGGACGGCGGAAGCAAACGGGCAGGCAGCCAATCAAACGTAAGTCCCGCCCAGTGTTCCGTCTCTGCGAGAGTAGATGACACCACTGCTTATGCCCCATAGATGCCTCTGCTAATGCTGCAACTTCTATTTTATAGTGCCTGGCAAACACCAAGGCCCACAAATTTCTGAAATGGTAACTTACATAGATAGCCATCAAAGGCTGCCAGAGTTGCTGCACTCCTGTCCCGCCCAGCGTTCCGTCTCCGCGAGAGTAGATGACACCACTGCTTATGCCCCATAGATGCCTCTGCTAATGCTGCAACTTCTATTTTATAGTGCCTGGCAAACATCAAGGCCCACAAATTTCTGAAATGGTAACTTATATAGATAGCCATCAAAGGCTGCCAGAGTTGCTGCACTCCTTAGTGAGTGAGCCGTAATCTCCTCCAGCAGTTCCTCTCCCATAGGCTAGTTCTATACAGGCTTTCAACCACCATGCCAGCAAGCTGGCAGAGGCTTTGTGTTCCACCTTAGACCCCTTGCATGTGATGAATTGAGATTTGGAACATCCTTTGTCCATTCAGTGCAGAACCTAAGGGCTCTTCAGACATCTAGGGTATGCCACAGCTTCTCCCTGGAATGGTTGGGTTTTGGGCAAAATGATGGCAAAATGAACTCCTGGGCCCTATCAAGGAGGTGGGAGTTATATCTGGGGGTGAAAGTTGGAATTTGAGAAACGTATTATCTTTGTGATCCCTTTCATGGATCACTGCCTTGTCATGGCGAAGGGGCTTGAGTAGCTCAATGAAGCTGTGAGCTATGCCATGTAGGGTTACCCAAGATGGACAGGTCATAGTAGAGAGTTCTGACTAAACGTGATCCACTGGAGAAGGAAATGGCAACCCACTCCAGTACTCTTGCCAAGAAAACCCCATGGATTACAGTATTAAAAGGCTAAACAATATGACTCTGGAAGATGAGACCCTCAGGTTGGAAGGTGTCCATTATGCTACTGAGGAAGAGCAGAGCACGAGTACTAGTAGCTCCAGAAAGAGTGAAGTAGCTGGGCCAAAACCGGAAGGAAGCTCAGCAGTGGATGTGTCTGGAAGTGAAAGGAAAGTGCGATGCTGCAAAGAACAATACTGCATAGGAACCTGGAACGTCAGATCTATGAATCAAGGTAAGCTAGATGTGGTCAAACGTGAGATGTCAAGGCTGAACATCGACATCATGGGAGTTAGTGAACTGAAATGGACAGGAATGGGAGAATTTAATTCAGATGACCATTATATCTGCTACTGTGGGCAGGAATCCCTTAGAAGAAATGGAGTAGCCTTCATAGTGAACAAGAGAGTGAGAACAGCAGTACTGGGGTATAACCTCAAAAATGATAGAATGATTTCTGCCGCCTTGAGTGCCTCGGGCAATAGGCGGGGTATAAATTCAATAAATAATAATAATAATAATTTCCATTCGGATCCAAGGCAAACCTTTCAGCATCACAGTAATCCAAGTCTACGCCCCAACCACTGGTGCTGAAGAGGAAGAAGTTGACCGTTTCTATGAAGACCTAGAACAGCTTCTAGAATTAACACCCAAAAAAGATGTCTTTCTCATCATAGGGGTCTGGAATGCTAAAGTAGGCAGTCAAGAGGTAATAGGAATAACAGGCAGGTTTGGTCTTGGAGTACAAAATGAAGCAGGGCAAAGACTGATAGTGTTTTGTCAGGAGAACACATTAGTCATAGCAAACACTCTTTTCCAGCAACACAAACGGCGACTGTACACATGGACTTCACCAGATGGTCTACATCGAAATCAGATTGATTACATTCTTTGCAGCCAAAGATGGAGAAGTTCTATACAGGCAGTAAAAACAAGAACTGGAGCTGACTGTGGCTCAGATCATGAGCTTCTTATTGCAAAATTCAGGCTTAAACTGAAAAAAGTAGGGAAAATCACTAGGCCCTCCACGTATGACCTAAATCAGATCCCATACGAATATACAGTGGAGGTGACAAATAGATTTAGGGGCTTAGATTTGGTAGACAGAGTGCCTGAAGAACTTTGGACAGAGGTCTGTAACATTGTACAGGAGGCAGCAACTAAAACCATCCCAAAGAGAAAGAAATGCAAGAAGGCCAAGTGGCTGTCTGACGAGGCTTTACAAATAGCTGAGGAAAGAAGGGAAGCCAAAAGCAAGGGAGAAAGGGAAAGATATACCCAACTGAATGCAGATTTCCAGAGAACAGCAAGGAGAGATAGGAAGGCCTTCCTCAATGAGCAATGCAAAGAAATAGAGGAAAACAATAGAATGGGAAAGACTAGAGATCTTTTCAAGAAAATTGGAGATGTCAAAAGACAATTTCTTGCTAAGGTAGGCACAATAAAGGACAAAAACGGCAAGGACCTAACAGAAGCAGATGAGATTAAGAAGAGGTGGCAAGAATACACAGAGGAACTCTATAAGGCCAATCTAAATGTTCCTGATAACCACAATGGTGCATTCACTGAACTGGAACCTGACATCCTGGAGTGTGAAGTCAAGTGGGCTTTAGAAAGCATCACTAACAACAAAGCTAGCGGAGGTGACAGCATTCCAGCGGAATTACTCAAAATCTTAAAAGATGATGCTGTCAAAGTGCTGCACTCCATATGCCAGCAAATTTGGAAAACCCAGCAGTGGCCACAAGACTGGAAAAGATCAGTTTACATTCCAATCCCAAAGAAGGGCAATGCCAAAGATTGCTCGAACTACCGCACCATTGCACTCATTTCACATGCTAGCAAGGTGATACTCAAAATCCTACAAGCTAGGCTTCAGCAGTATGTGAATCAAGAACTACCAGATGTACAAGCTGGTTTCCAAAGAGGCAGAGGAACTAGAGATCAAATTGCCAACATTCGCTGGATCATGGAGAAAGCAAGAGAGTTCCAGAAAAACATCTACCTCTGCTTCATTGACTATGCTAAAGCCTTTGATTGTGTGGATCACAACAAACTGTGGCAAGTTCTAGAAGAGATGGGAGTCCCAGACCACCTTATCTGTCTTCTGAGAAACCTGTATGCGGGTCAGGAAGCAACAGTTAGAACTGGACATGGAACAACTGACTGGTTTCAAATTGGGAAAGGAGTACAACAAGGCTGTATACTGTCACCCTGCTTATTTAACTTATATGCAGAGTACATCATGAGGAAGGCAGGGCTGGATGATTCACAAGCTGGAATCAAGATTACTGGGTGAAATATCAACAACCTCAGATATGCAGACGATACCACTCTAATGGCAGAAAGTGAGGAAGACCTCAAGAACCTTCTGATGAGGGTGAAAGAGGAAAGTGCCAAAATTGGCTTGAAGCTCAACATTAAAAAAACTAAGATCATGGCAACCACTCCCATCACTTCCTGGCAAATAGAAGGGGAAGAAATGGAAGCAGTGACTTTATCTTCCTGGGCTCCAAGATCACTGCAGATGGTGACTGCAGCCAGGAAATTAAAAGATGTTTACTTCTTGGGAGGAAAGCTATGGCGAACCTAGACAACTTAATCAAAAGCCGAGACATCACCCTGCCAACAAAGGTTCCCAGTAGCAATGTATGGCTGTGAGAGCTGGACCATAAGAAAGGCAGAGCGCTGAAGAATAGATGCTTTTGAATTATGGTGTTGGAGAAGACTCTTGAGAGTCCCCTGGACTGCAAGGAGATCCAATCGGTCAATCCTCCAGGAAGTCAAGCCTGATTGTTTCCTGGAAGGACAAATCCTGAAGCTGAAGCTCAATACTTTGGCCACCTCATGAGAAGAGAGGACTCTGTAGAAAAGAGCCTCATGCTGGGAAAGATGGAAGGCAAAAGGAGAAGGGGGCGACAGAGGATGAGATGGTTAGACAGTGTCACCGAAGCAATGAACATGAAATTAGGCGAACTCAGGAAGCTAGGAGGACAGGGAGTCCTGGCGTGCTGTGGTCCATGCGGTCATGAAGAGTCGGACACAACTTAGTGACTGAACAACAACATTATCTTTGTAAAGAGTGGAATCCTTGAAATACAGGGTGTCCACAAAGTCTCTTTACAATTGCATAAAATCACGAAAAATGCAAATGATGAGATGTGTTAATGATATCAGGCCCCTAGATTTCTTTCTGTGGGGCAACATTAAAGACATCGTGTACAGAACAAAGACATGGGACATTACTGGCCGTTGCCGTCATTGATGAGAATATGCTACAGCGAACATGGCAGGAAATCGATTATCGCCTTGATGTACTGCGTGCAACCAATGGTGCTCATATAGAGGTTTATTAATTGATGCAAAAGAAACTTCAATATATACTCCTAATATTGTGTACTTTCCATACATGTATCTCTTCATTTGTTTTTGTAATGCAAGTTTGAAATTGTAAAGAGGCTTTGTGGACACCCTGTATTGCTGTATTGGGAAGAAATGTAAGTGTTGATTCTGAAGCATGAACGCTTTGTGTAAAAATGGTGGCCATGTACTTAAGAAAGAACAGATGACGGGGGGAGGAGCCAGAGACTTGAACATGGCAGTCGCTTTTTATGAGTGGCTGGGGCTTGTGTTCTTTCCTGAATCTCTGCAAGGGGTTCGGGCCCAACTCCAGTAGTAGAACTGGGTTGGGGGTAAGCATTAACATCTAGCCTCTGGATAGTGGCCAACTCCGGAGGTGAATGATGCTTGCTTGTGACTGGGGAGCAGAAGAGACTCTGCCTTCTGGCAGACCGTGTGGACGGTCTCTGACTTGGAGAGTGACAACATCGGAGAGAGAATAATGGATTACAGTGTCTGGAAGGTCTTCAGAAGTCCCCCTAATGAAGACAATCGTGTGGGAAGAAGAAGTGGTGTGTAGGCGTAAATGTTTAACATCTTGGCGTGAAGTGCACTGGAGAGTTGGCTGCGGGCCAATGAGGTCAGTGGAATTAAACCTGCTTAATCTTCAACACAAGATATCCACTGAAGTGCATCGCTGTTTTTTTTTCTGCTTCTGTTTCTATTTTCTTTTCTAAATGCTTTGATGTGGCGTGGGAAGCTGAAATATGGAATAAAAAAGTACTCTGTTCTATGCTGAATTTTTTGCTGCGTAGCAGATTAAACATGGCGTCGAGAGGCAAACAGAAGATTTATAATTGGAGCTCATTTACTTGAAAACGGACAGTCCTATTTGCAGATCAAGAGGATTTATTAATGAGATAAGAGAACACAAAAATAGGGAGTATTTTGATTTGTATGTTTAAAGAAAGCTTGAATTTTTTACTGCGCAATTGAGTCAACATGGCGTTAATGAGAAGGAAACCGACAGATCTACAATCAGAGTTGAAGGACTTGGAGAAATGAACTTGGTGGAAGGACAAGAAGAATGTGTATTTTTGAACTATGAACAAGATATTTTTATGGTCTGCTGACAAATACAGTGAGAGTGTTTATTGTCAGCAGGCTCCCCTCTGGTGGCAGGAGAGGGGAAGGTTTTGACCAGATGTTAATTTTTAATGATTTGTATAATTTTTGGCTTTTTATAATAAATGGGCGGGGGGAATCTGATTAATGAAATTTATGATTTAAAAATTGAATTAATGGTATAAATAGAAATGAGGATTAAAAGGTGACAAAGTTCATTCCTTCCTGTGAGATTTGTGATAGAAAGAAATGGTTAGCATTGAGCCTTGATCTGAAAAGCGATAATTGTAGGCTTGTAGTTTTGCGTCAGATTATATAACTAAGCGATTATTTTCTTTTTTTTTTTTTAACAAAGGTACGTGATAATTCAAGCTTACATTAAGATATGATTTTAGAAAAAAAAGAAATGTTATTAAGGCCTAATGGTGATTATGAAGTAATGGATGTCATGTTATATCTTTATGCTCTTTATTTTTATGGCGTATTTTTTTTTTCCTGAGATGGGCTGTCTTAATTCTAATAGAATGAGTTTTGTAACAAAGATTAATTAAAGATTAAGATTGAAAAATAATATAAGCAATATGAATAGAGATGAAGAGATCAACAGAGTGCTAGTTTAAATAGTTTGACTTCCCAGCTTCATCTATGTTTATTCTATTTCTGTGCTTTATATAGTAGGTTCTTCCCTTTTAGTTTATTATTTTATTGACTTTTATTATAAATTAGAGATAGATAATTATAGGCATAATTAACTTTTCTTACTTGAGTTTGCTAAGTAACTGTGAAATTATTGAAATTATTGAAGATTTGAATGAATAATGAAAATTGACGTAGTTTTGTGAATCATAATGATTATATCCTTTCAGATGGAATATATGATAACGGAAATTACTAATTTTTGCATTTACATGTTACTCTCGTACTGCCTCACTTCCTATTGTTTAATCCTATGTATACCCATCCTATGTAACTGACTATCCTTTTCCTGTATCTTTATAATTATAAAATCAATAAAATCATCTCCAAAAAAAAAAACAAAAAAACAGATGACTGTAGTTAATGATTGGTCCCTCTATGTATGAGGAAGACTAAGAGTATTACAGCTGGAAGTAATTTGAGAACTAGATGGGTAACCACGGCTCAATAAGGGTTTTTGCTATATGGTAAATGGGGACAATGTGTTGGCTAGAAAAGGGAGGAAGAACACTTACAGGGGTGGGCTGGTGCTGGTCTGTCAGCGGAAGACTTATGCCGGGAAGTCAAGCTCCAATCTGGAAGGTAGAACCTAGATGGTTATTTTTGTTTGCTACCTTAAATTTGTTGCCTTGTTTTGTAATTTAATTGCTTTTGAAGCATTTCATTTTATTGCCTTACCCCTTTTTTGGTGGAAGATGGATAGTTTGTTATTTAAACTAAGCATTTTGTAATTTAAAATAAGGTTTTGGAGAATGACAAGCCAAAGCAGCAGAGAGCTCGTCTATTATCCCCTGATCAATTTCATAAGCTCTTTAACAGGGTTGTTAAGGTTTTAGAACTACAAAATAATCCTCTGAGGCATCTTCTGACTTGCAGCCTTCCACATGTCATTGGTGGGCTTCCCCTGTATTCCCCAACCAGCAAGAGACCATTCACGGGTTCCCTTTGCCCAACTATTTCAAGGAATCGGAGTGGGCCAATCTGTTCTGAGCCAAGGACTCCAGTCACCTACCTACCAAGTTCTAAAGGTAAAGGTTTCCCCACGACCGAATGGTCTAGTCGTGATTGACTGTAGGGGGCAGTGCTCATCTCCATTTCTAAGACGAAGAGCCGGCGTTTGTCTGAGGACAAGCTTCCGTGGTCATGTGGCCAGCATGGCTATACGCTGAGGTGCACGGAACACCGTTACCTTCCCATCCAAGTGGTACCTATTTATCTACTCACATTTTTACATGCTTTCGAACTGCTAGGTTGGCAAGAGCTGGGACAAGCAATGGGAGCTCACTCCGTCGCATGGTCTCAAACTGCCAACCTTCCGGTCAGCAAGCTCGCAACTCAGCAGTTTAACCCACTGTGCCACCACGCCACCAGGTTCTACAGGGTTGCTAATGATGACATGTTCAAATTAACATTGGTGGATGCACCAGTAGCAGCCCTAGGTTCTCCAATTGTTGTCTCCTCTGACAGCGAGGGTATGCCTAATGACCTTATTTTTAGAACATAGAGATACTTCTGCAACATTACTCAAGGCTTCTGTGGTGAAATCAGAATTGGCCATAGATAGGGCTGCTAATTCTGATTTCCTCCTGATTGAAACTATCCCAATGAGGAAAGCTGTTTTCAGAGTGAGGCGCTTCAAGGAACATATAACCACAGGCTCAAAGGGAGGCCTTCCATGATGACAGAATGGTTCTATTCACCAACCCCTCCTTCCTGCCTAAGGTAGATTCCATCTTTCAGATCTCAGGAGGTGGTCTTCCTGTCTGTTTGTCCCAACCCCAGTCATCCCAAAGAACAGGACTGGCAAACCTCAGATGTGCGCAGGGCAGTGAGGATTTACCTGGATAGAACTTCCTTATTAAATGGAGACCCTGTTTGTGTCATATAAACCCAGGAAACAGGGGCTAAGAATTTCACCATTTACCATCTCCAGATGGGTAAGAGAGGCAATAACGGAGGCCTACAAGGCAAGGGGAGGGTAGATCCTCTGACAGGCGTAGTAGCTCACTATTTAAGGGGTGCTGCTCTGTCTGCAGCTTTCAAAACCTGTCCTTCTTTTGAGGCAATAAAGAAGGCAGCTACATGGTGTACACCTCTTACCTTCATTCAACATTTTAAGATTGATACTTTTGCTGCTAAGGGTATGGCCTTTGCTAGACGTAAAACCGTAGTTTTAAAACCGTAAAACCGTAGTTTTACATGCTTCAGGCAGCTCCCACCCTTGAGGAGACTCAGCTTGGGTCTGTGACAAGGCCCAGAAGACAAGGCCCTGTCATGTAGAGCCCATCAGAGAATGGGGAGATGTAAGGTTTCCTGTGAATTCCCCTTCTCAGTGGACTACATGGCAGGGTCAGTCTGCCTATCCTTGCAGTCTGAGGGTGCAATCCTAAAACAGCACTGAACTGGCGAGGCCGACAGGCCAGCACCATATCCGACGCTGTTTAGGAGAGGCTGGAACCCCCCCCCCCCGATGCTATGACGTAGTTTTGGCACGACGGGCAGTGCAGGATTGCGCTGCCCAGCATATGAAAAAAAATGGAAGAGGAATAATGAAGGTTATATGATAAAAAGATGAGTGGTTCGCAATCTTAGAGTTTGTACAGACTTTATTACAAGCAAATAATACTCAGATTGCATATGACAACACACTATAACCTAGGGGATTAATGGAATGTGTGGTCTGCTCTCACTTCAGAATTCTCTCCAGTTCCAAGTTCTGTGGACTGTGATTCTTCCAAGGCAATTCTGCATCCAGTTTTCTGCACCTGGTGAGGTAGACCACTAAATGGACACTCTGGGGAGGGGCCTTTGAGGCTTTTCACAGTCTGGGGATAGAGGGAGCCTCTCCCCTCAGGAAGACTTCTAGCCTGACCTGCCTGCCTGAGAGGGAGGAGCTTCCCAGATGACAAGGACTGACCCTGCCATATAGTCCACCGAGAAAGGGAATCCACAGGTAAGCTTAAATCCTCCCATTCTTGTTCCTCTTCACTGGTACGACATAATAAAATCTTTGTTGTACTCTGAAAGAACCACTGTTTGAGTGTCCTTGGATCATCCAACAAAGCCGGTCCATCCATACAAACCACCTTGCTTGGGCCTATTAGTCCCAAAACTTGGCGTACATATTTATTTTACTTTTGTTCTGCTTCTGCTGCTACTCATAAGAGAGGGAGGCTGATGGCCTAGTATGTCACTATAAAAAACGCTTGCTGAACACTCTCCAGATTTCACCAGTCATTGTCTTCACATGTTCAAAAGTATCTTTATAGTCAGAAGGACTTGCAGCAATGAAGAAAGAAAACCAAGACTCTCAGAAAGTTGAATTCTACGGCAGTAACAACTTCTGTGCTTGAGTAGCGTGGTCATCAATTACACATATCATCATGCTCATAGGCCTAGAATTGAGAAGAGTCAAGCTCACCAAAACAGGGTTTCAAAGAGAAGTATCATCCCATCAGGAGGACACAGCCGCCGCCTCCTCCTCCTCCTCCTCCTCCTCCTCCTGGCTTCTTCTCTTTTTCTTCTTTGTTAACTTGTATTTGAGCCGGTGAATGGGATCAGTGATGCTTCGCATAGCCACGTTGTCAAAGTCCTGTGCTAGGAGGAAGTTCCTGTCTATCAGCTCAGCTGCCTCGTGCCAGTTCTGGAAGCAAAGTGTGCCCAACTGTTTGATCTCCTCCACGGCATTTGCAGTGATGACCTCTCCATTGGGCTTCAACACCACTACAACTGGGGGGTCCTTCACAGAAAATCTTAATTCTAATTCCCTAGGAAATGATACAAAAATAAAGATTAAACTTTAAAAATTCTTAAATGAAAGCTTGATGCAGGCCCGCGACAGACACAGAAGGTTTTTAGTTTTAAAGAGAAAGTGGCAGAACCATAATTTCTGATGTTAAATTATTTCCTTTGTCCAACTGTTGTCTCTAGTCAGAACCAGTGGTGTCATTCTGTAACGAACTAACGGAATGGTGGGCGGGACTTACCGCCTGATTGGCTGCGCGGGTCTGACGCGTCGCCACCGTTCCGAGCCCCGCGCGGGCACCCCTGGCTTCGGAGGGGGTGCCCGCTTGCCTGGGTGGCGCGCTGGGTGCTGCGGAGAGCCGCGGAGGGGCGCGCCACCCGGAAGAAGCCCTCCGCGGCGGAACAGCAGGCGGCGACGCGTCGCGGGGGCCCTGTCAATCAAGGGGTAAGTCCCGCCTGTGTTCCAGTAGTTAATTATAGAATGACACCACTGGTCAGAACTACTGTGCAAACTACTGGGGAGGTAGAGCCACCGCTCAAATTGGCCTCTGTGTGTTGAGTTGTTTCCCTCTCATTCTATTCAGCACTGGCAGTGAGGCAGCACTGCCCATGCTATATCTAGCACTGAAATTGAGCAGGCTGGAGGTGACCTTGGGTTACCCTGTGTCAACTCCTGCCTGCCCAATGAGGCTATTCAGATTTGCGACAGCTGAATCGCTGGCGCAAGTCCAAATAGCCCCGTGTAGTCATCCAGGGCCAGGACAGAGTTATGATACAGTTATGATACATCTCCTCCATTCAGAGATGTTCCTAAGGGGAGGCAGAGGAGGCCAAAGCCCTGGGTGCTGGGCTTGGGGGATGGAGATGCTGAGCTGCTCCATGCGGGAGCCATTTCAGCTGCCTCACTCCCCCAGGAGACCGAGGCCAGCTGGCTTTGTCTATGGGGGCAGGCAGGTGGCTGAAGCGTCTTCTCCTCCCGCCTGCAGCTGAGGGGGGGGGATGCCCAGGCAGGTCCTGCAAAAGCCATAGTGGGGGTGAGAGCAGGGAAGAGGAGAAGAGCAGCTGGCGGCTCCATTGGGGGAGAAGAGATTCTCACTGGCAGGAGTGGAGCACGGCTGGGTGCCCTTCCTCGGCATCCCTGGAGAGCTGGGGGGGGGGGGGGGGGGGGGGGGAGCCAGTCAGCCACTCCACCCCCCCCCCCCCCCGTCCCCCCCCCCCCCCCCACACCTGCTCTCCGGATTGTGCGAGCGGGTGGCTGAAGCGGCTGGCTGGCTCCTGCCTGCTGCCCACAGGGACAAGGCCGGCTGGTTCCTTCCACCCACTCATCAGCCAAAGAGGACGAAACTCTTCATTCCTTTTTAAAAAAAAAAAAAAAGAGGGCTGGCACGAGCTGGAGTAATTGCCTCCACTGTTCTCTCCTGGGCCTGAACTTCCCCTTCCTTGCAATACCCTCTCTGAGCCTCCATTCCACCTTCCCCACATAAGCATTGCTTGACACTTTACTTACTGGTGCCAGCAGCCATTGGGCTGGATTCAGCACCGCTGAGACTGACTGGCCCAGAGAACATGACAAAAACTGGATAAGGTGTTCCCTTTCACTGGATCAACCTCGGTGTAGACGTAGGCTAATATTTAGTTAACAGAAATCTCATCGTCTTGGTTACAGTAGCCTGCAATCTCCTGGTGGTCAATTAATTACGTATATGCCCAGCCTTGGACTTTACTTATTAGGATCTGTCACCTTCCCCGGCCTGCCCAATGGCCCTGGCTGAGGGGCTCCACTGAGTGCGCAGCATGCCTAGCAGGCACTGGGAAGGGCAACCTGTAGGCAACCAGGCAGGTACAGCGCAAGATGGGAGCAGTTCTCCGTATGAGAAAGGGTGGGATGGGGCTGGATGGGGCCAGCCCAGGATATAAGACGCTCAGAGCCTGGAATGAGTGGCTTGCTGGTACCAAGCACTTGGTAACTGAGGAGGGTTACCTACCCTCTGGCCAACAGGCAGGAGGACCCTCCTGGGAAGCAGACATACCAGCCCATACCAAGGTATGGATAATCTGAACCTCACTGAACCTCTGAGACTCATTAGGTACTTACTCAGTAAGACAGGCAGCCTGAACACAGCTTGGGCTGGGAGGCCCTGGGGCCAAGGGTTGATGTCCCTGCTGCCCCCCTTGTACCCCACAAGTATTTTTTTTAAATAGTTTTAAAAGAATATTGGTTAGACTCTAACACTGATTAAACCTAACATAAGAACATAAGAAGAGCCCCGCTGGATCAGGCCAAAGGCGCATCTAGTCCAGCTTCCTGTATCTCACAGCGGCCCACCAGGTGCCCCAGGGAGCACAAGAGATAACAAGATGCTTGGATCCTGTTGCCACTCCCTTGTACCCGGTACTCTGAAGTAGCCTACTACTAATATAAGGAGGTTGCACAATCCATCATTGCCTATAGCCCACAATGGACTTTTTTTCCAGAAATACGTCCAATCCCCGCTTAAAGGCATCTAGACCAGATCCCATCACCACCTCCTGTGGCAAAGAGTTCCACAGATTAACTACCCGCTGGGTAAAAAAATACTTCCTTTTATCTGTTTTGACTCTCCCAACCCTCAGTTTTAGCGGATGCCCCCTGGTTCTGGTGTTTTGAGAGAGGGAAAAGAACATCCTTCTATTGACTCTATCCCTTCCGTGCATAATTATCTATGTCTCGATCATGTCCCCCCTCAGGCGCCTTTTTTCTAGGCTGAAGAGCCCCAAACGCTGCAGTCTTTCTTCATAAGGGAGGTGCCCCAGCCCCGTAATCATTTTTGTCGCTCTCTTCTGCACCTTTTCCAGTTCCACTATGTCCTTTTGGAGGTGCAGCAACCAGAACTGTATACAATATTCCAGGTGCAGCCTTACCATCGATTTATACAATGGCATGATAATATTGGCTGTTTTATTCTCAACCCCTTTTTTTAATTACCCCAAGCATGGAATTGGCCTTCCTAATTGCTGCCGCACACTGGGTGGATACCTTCATTGAATTGCCCACCAGCACCCCAAGATCTCTCTCTTGAGCTGTCACAGACAGCTCAGAACCCATAAGCCTATAGGTGAAGTTTTGGTTTTTTTTGCCCCAATGTGCATCACTTTACACTTGTCTACATTGAAACACATCTGTTGAAACCTAATAATTTCAACAGATGCCAAAAGGTTAATAAAACAGGAGCCAGCAAATAATTAGAGAGACCTTTTTAGTCAATCGGAATGTCATTTTAAAAAAACTAATTATTGATTGTGGCTGCAATCCTATCCATGATTACCTGGGAGTAAGCCCAATTTACTATAATGGGGCTTACACCTGAGTAGATCTGCACAGGATTGGGCTGTAAACATATCAGTCCTAATATTCTGTATGGAACATCTTCTGTCCACAATAAACAATACAAATTAAGTAAATGTGTACACTTGAAGTCTTGGAAAACTAGTATTGCCTTGTCCAGACAGTGAAGTTCTTACCTCTTGAACTCATCTTGGAAAGGTAAAAACAACCACCTCTTAGGCATGGTCTTCAGGAACTTGGTTTGTTTCTCTTCAGTCTCATCCAGTGACACGTAGATCAGGACCAGTTGGGATGCTCTCTCCACGTAAAATTCATCTGTTAGTTTCACAAAAAACTCTTTCAGGATGGGTGCAAACTCTTGGCACTGAGGACATTCACTAGACCCAAAATACAGGAGCATGACTTTGTTCTCCAATGCTCGGACAAGCTTGCGTTCCAGATCCAGTTCATCACTGTCTTTGTTATTCACAATCAAGGTCTTGTCAGTAAAAAGTGCAGCCATAGTGACAGCCTTATCATTGAGTTCCAAGGGTCATGTTTAAGATCAATAAAAACAATAGGTGGAAAAGCACTGGAAAAAAAGACAAAATGTTAGCATTACAGAATTTGTTTTTTCATTACTGAGTTGCACATACCCACCTCGCCTTGTAAGTTGTGATGGACTTATCTTTTAGAAATCTGTCCAAGGCATCTAGGCCAGACACCAGCACCATATCTTTACTTTGGGCAAGGAGTTGTACAGACTATTAAATGCTGCGTAAAGACATATTTTGTTTTGTTTGTTCTCTCTCTCTCGACAATGCATATATTATTTCTATAAAGGAGATGTAGCAAAACTGAGAGAGAATAAATTGGACACACTGGAAAATTTTGCAAAGGGTGGCCCTAAGGGAGGAAAAGACAGATTTTTTGGGGGGGAAAGCATCAGTCACCTGTGGGCAAGACACACTGTTTCATCATTATACATAAACATCATTGTAAAAGAAAAAAAATGTGTTGGAAAAATATAGGGTCTGAGAATTATAAAACTCTGATTTTCTGCTTTTTCTCTTTTTTGTTTTGACATGTTTGTTTTGTCAATTGTCCTTGTTGGTTTTTGAAAAATGGAAGGAGGATTTAGGGAAATAATGAAATTTGGAAACTGGAGTTGGTTATGGGAACAGGTTCTTTCTGTACTTATTTCTGCAGACTTAAGAGAAAATTTTGGGGAGATTTAGGGCCAAATCCTAACCTAGAGTTATGCCAGCACAGTTAGGCTAGCACAAAGGACAGGGTAAAGTATGTTTGGACCACTTTTGCAGCCAGAGAGGCCAGCACACAGACTTGTGCCATCCTTCCTGATTCAAATGTGCTTTATGGTGGCCCTTGGGCCAGCCAAACTTTGCTGGCCTAACTGTGCCGGCCTAACTCCAGGTTAGGCTTGCGCTTTCAGTATTAGTGGTATTTGACACATACATTCAAGCTGCAATCCTATACATGCTTACCTGAGAGTAAGTACCATTGAATTTTATGAGCTGAGTAGACATGCATATAATTGCACTATAATTAAGGTTATTATATACAAATGCAGTGTTTCCCAGTCTGAGGGCTGCGAACCGATGTTTAGAGGGTTGTGAATTGCTTGGAGCAGCCATTGTAAAAAGCTGGGCATTACCATCAATTACCAAGAGTTGGTAATCAGATGGGGTTCTGTGAAGGAAAGAAAGTGGTTTTGCTTACCTATATACTTTTCTGATCCTTTCTATATGCCTTTCTCTTAGTTCCTTGTTTTTGGTCAGTTCAATAAATACTGTTTCAACTGCTTATCAGACATTCGATTTTTTTTCTTGTTTGGATGGCTGGGTTCTCTCTTTCTCTCCCTCTCCCCCCCCCCCCTCTTGTGCAGTGACAAAAATTCCTGCTGGGGCTTAGGAATTTTGTAACACATCAGTGGACTGTTGCCTGGCCTGGTTTGTACATGCAGTAAAATCAGGTAATATGTATGACTTCAAACCATAGGGTGTGTGTATGTGTGTCTCAGAAACATCTCGTAACTCTACCACCTCATTCAGCTGCATATGTAGTCAAGACCTCTACTCTGTCTCCCAAAGAGAAAGCAGAGTGCTGGAGTAAGACCACAAAGACCCAGGTTCACATATTGATTGGCTGGGAAGTATACTGGGTGACCTTGGCTTAGTCCCCCTCTGTCAGCCTAACCTATCTCAGTTAGCAACTGGCGAGGTGGGGCAGACAGCAGCAGGTGAGCAGGGCTCCCTCCAGGGCACCCATGGCCACTGTCGCCATGGTGCCACCCCAGCACCAGCAGTAAGGACTTACCCAGTGGTGCAATTCAAATGAATTAACAACCGGTTCTATGACGTTATAGCCGGAGCAAAAAAAAACAAAAAAAAACCCGAAGCCAGCCGAGGTAAGCGAGGTAAGCCATTTAACAACCGGTTCTATAGAACCTGGGCTAACCCCCTGAATTTCACTACTGAGTTTACCGCTGGCATTGGAGGCACTTTACAGCGCCTTGCGCAACAAGTGCCTGGGAAGTACAAGTATACCGCTCCCGGTACGTCCTGTTGGATTGGGCCCCGGTCCTCTTGGCAAGTCTCCAGCAAAGATAATGATATTCATCATGAATTACTGCTAAAGAGCTAGAAGGGTCTTAGGAAAGTTCTGGAAATGCAATCTTGTCTACATACTTTAGTGCTACAGTTAGATTCGTTATACTTGCCAAGTGTTATTCTTCCTTGTCCCTGCGTCCTTGCTAAATCACCAAGGAATTCATGCTTTGATCCAGCCCTTGTAGACATCTCCATGCCCAGAATGGGAATGCTGAAGTTTTCACGTGTTTGGGTGCCTCATTCTGCTTCAGAGCTCCTTCTGTCATTCCCTGCGCAATCCCCTTCACAATCCAGTGGGATACACCTGTTTTGCTGCTACAGTTTGAATCACTGGCGTCCTTTCCTGCTGGGTTTTGCCATCCTATCTATTAATAGAATGAAAAGCCAGTACTTTAATCTTCTTAAAGTCAGCATTGGCAGTTTCCTGGAGAGGCAAAGATCCTTACTAAGAAAAGAAAGAGTGCTTCTCTGCTCTCTCCACCATCTTCTAGCAATTTCATTACCTCGCCTGAATAAAAAGCATACTTTACTAACCTGACATGTGCATGGGGGGAGGGGAGTACCACTCACATGTGCACCAAAGTAACAGTAACAACAACCTGGCTGGATTGCCCTGAACATGACACTACCTGTGAAGAAAAAAAAATCAAATATTTATTATGTGTTTCTTTTGGCAGCACAGGAATAGAACAGTAGCAAAGATAATTGGGTTACTAGTAAGTTTTTGTATATCAAAAAAGATATTGCACAGCAGGTATTCACCAGTTTTCGTCTTCCATTCAATGCAATTAGGTCAGCGGTATTCAAGCCTTTTAGAACGGGACTCACTTTTTAGAATGGCACTTATGTCAGGACCCACTGGAAGTGATGTCATTAATGTGGAAGTGATGCTGTGGCAGGAAGTTGCATCATCAAGCAGAAAGTGCTGTCATTGTAACATAATAAAAACGACACTCTTGAAATGCAAATTGGCATTCTTGGGACTGCAGCAATTGCATAACCATAAAACATCCCTGACAGAAAGCAAAATTAGGACAACATCTTATTTAAAGCACTGAACTAAAAATTGTTTTAAACCCTCACTTGAAAATTCAAACTGTTAACACTCACAAAAAGAATATAGCAAGAATAAATTCTGCCATGTACAAGATGGCTGCTCCCAGCTTTCCACGACCCACCTGACATCAGGTCGCGACCTACCAGGTAGGTTCCAACCAACAGTTTGAATAACACTGAATTAGGTCAAAAAATAACCCCATCGTAACACACAACAATGTATTAAAAAATGACAAGATGTGGAAGAAACCCACTGCAGGTCAATTTAATGCATATGAACAACATTTTTCACATTTTGACACAGTCCTGCCCTTCCTCCAAGGAACTAGCTTAAAACAGTATGCCCCTGTTTTACCCTTACAACAACCTGGGAGCACGGTTAGTCTGAGAGAGCTGTCAAAGTTTAACCAGGTTTCCCCCCCCAGTTCTCTGGGATATTCCAGTCAGATTCTAAGATGGGTAGCCTGATCCTCAGCCTGGGCAGTGCTGCTTGCTTGCACAATGCCCAGGCAATGGCCATTGCAAATGTGCCATAAAAGGGCTCAAACAAAATCCAAAGGGCTCAATAAAATCTGCTGTATATTTGCTAAGCTACCAGGCTTTAAAGTTCCAATTTTAAATCACTTGTTTCACTAGGGCTGCAATGCTATCCACACTTTCTTATTTGGGTCGTTGAAGCAGCCCTGGCAGAAGAGGCTCCTCAAATAAAAATGACTGCTGGTGACATGAGTAACTGCAGCAGTATATATTGGACAAAAGGGGAAGAGAAAGTGCTGCATCAGTCTGTGGTTCTGTTATGTGTGTCTGCAAAAGCTTGTATGTAGTGTATGTAGTGTATGTGCATGCACTTTGCCTATGTTTTTTAATGCTTTATTTTGTTATATGTGAATAAAAAACTTTTAAAAATCATTACATAAATTATAATACAATTAGATATTTGCAAGAGAGAAAAAAAGAAAAATGGGGGGGGAAGGATATATGTGTGATCAGAACATTAATATATTCACACATTTCATGTAGCTTAGCATATTTTATCAAGGAATGGCCTCCATATATGCAACAGTCAACGATATGCCATTCGCTTGAATATCGATAAATGCAAAATATAATCAATCCATTGGGCACATGTTGGTGGGCTTCTTTCCTTCCAAACATACATATCAGTAAGCCCGTGCTATTGCAAGAGATCTTCAGATATGATACTTCAAGAGATATCCATCAACACTATGTATTGTTAGAGAAGAGGGGATGAAATAGTTCAACATCCCAGAGTCGGCTGAATCCTTCCTGGCTGGCTTACGGCAGGAAATGCAACAAGGAAAATGAGTTCCCTCTATACTGAAGTCAGAGGCATTTCTCCCCCCCCCCTCTTTTTCATTCCCCGCCTCTTTTTCTTTTCTTTACTTTTTCCACTGGAGAAGCTGATGCTTGTAATCAAATAGCAGAACTTATGTGGTTGTCTAGTCCAGCTCTTTCAATGTTGTTTTGTGAATAACATTCTGGGCGTCCAGCCCAGGAAGATACAACTGGAATCTCAAAGGCGCAATCCAAGCGCGCCCCAGCTTGTGTTGGCCCAACACTGTTGTGCTAATGCTGTAAAACAAGTGCGCACCAGCGCAAAGCATACCATGTTGACGCAAGCACTTGCGTTGACACTGCAGCGCTAGAGCAGTCAGCAGGTAAAGCGCTGCTGTGCTGGCCATGTTCGACCAGTGAGGCGGCTCTTCTGAGCGAGGGGAGGACGGGAGGAAGAGTGCAACGGGGCAGAGGGTGGGACGGCCGGGAGGTGGGTCAGCCCAGGGAGGTGTGAGGGTGGATGCAGCCATTGGGTACTCTCCAGGCTTGGGGAAATGAAACCAGATATTGTACTATTGCAAGAGTACAAGGCATTACAAGACATATTGCAAGAGTATTATTTTTTTCTTATGCCAGAAGAAAAAAATCTCTCGATTAAAAAATGGATGGGAGAGACTTATCTGGGAGGTGATTCAAGAGGTGTGGCAATCCTTTCACCATCGATTATCACTTCAGGTTATACCAGATGCATAGATATATTATTCTAGTGGCCAAGTGACAAGGAGCCATCTGGAAATCATTAATCCAGATGGTTTTAATCAAGGTTTTTCACAAATGTTTTGGACATCTGGTCAATACTGTTTATCATTTCTTGCTCAAAGGTGGAAATTATAATGAAGAACCTTATCTTGATCATTGTACCTTCCCTTCAAGAGCTAATACCAAAGTGAGGTCAATGATCAAACTATACACTGAAGATCTGGGTTTGATTTGCCCATCACGTGCATTGCATCCTTAAGACAGAGAATAAATAAATCTAAGTCTTTAAGATCAAACATTGTTTGATCATTGCTGATATTGACCTTGTTGTATCATCAGACCACTCTCCAACATCAATATCTCACAATTTCGGGTCAATCTAAAGCATTTAAATCATGGCATCCAGACATTTCCTCCTTAAATGATAATAACCTTAAGAGTATGATAAGTAATGAAACAAAACAGTTTTTGAACATTTCATTACAAATTTATATATGGGAGGCATCTAAGGTAACACTGAGAGGCAAAATTATTTCTTACACCTCCTACAAATGTAAAGGCAATGCAAGAGCAAACTTTTAAAAATACCTTGGAATTGTTAATCAGTCAGTTGTCCATATTGCCTTTGCTCACTGTATGTGTGGTGCATTTTGGTGCATATGTATATCTGTATGATATATTGCTACATGAGTTTGTGAGTGATGCACACTGGATTTATATACAATAATGATGTTTTGTCTTTCCTTGTGGCACATGAGTTTCTGTGAGACATATGCTTGACAAACTCCAGCAATTTGCATGCTACTACATTGTTTATATCTTATGGTGATACCTACTTGCACACAGTTGTTTGGGTATGAATTTGGGCATATGGTATATTGTAGTGTGCATGTGGCATGTAGTGACTTGACTGCATGAGGCACAAAGCAATACGTATGTGTGGAATGAGTATTGTAGTGCCCATTTGTGTATGGGGTTTGGTGGCACCTGTTTATGTGTAGTGCATCATGGCATGCAAATAGTGGTATTCAGTGTGTGGTGACATACATGAGGTATACGGAAGCACCAATTTGCATGCAACATGTTGCAGATGATGCTTCATGCATACAACTGCAGATACTGCTTTGTGTGATGTTTTCTGTTATGCTTGCACTGCACCCATCTGACATGTTGTGGTGTGCATGCCACAGACCACATTTGGCTGTGGTACACTACAACATATGACATGCAGTGTATTGCCACATGATGTGGTGTGTGGCATATGGTGTACCGCTGCACGTGGCATGCAGTGTATGATATCCATTGCCTATGGGGTACTGTACCATGCATTGCATTTGAAATGTGCTGTGCCTTCCCCAATTTTTCTCTGTTGTAATGATTCCCCATTGTTTGATTTTATGTGAACTGCTCTGGAGGACTTGTGGACTGAGCAGAAATGTTTCAAATCACTGGTTTTCAAACTGGGGAGTTGCAATACCCCAACCTGAACAGCCCTGCCTGTTTCCCTTTAAGGGCCAGGGGCATCGCAGCAATGCAATCACTATGATTGTGTTGCTTCTGGCCGCATATTGGGGCTGGGTGGAGGCTTAGCACCATCTGCTCCAGTGTCCGGGAGGGTTGGGGAGACCACAGGACCCCTCTGCAGGGCTCCCCATGTGTTAGAAATGTAAAAAAAATTGTGACCCACTTCCTAGTTGTGAAACTGGGTTGTGATAGTTTTTTGGTTTTTTTAAAAAACATTTCTAACACACAGGGAGGTAATCTAAGCTGAGAATGACTGACCCCTGGTCACCTGGTCTAGCATTCTGAACACTATACTCCTTTTGTCTGCGTTGAGGCATTCTTAGTTTAGTGTGGGTAGGGAGTGAGGCTGGAAAGAGGAGCAAGGCTTTTAGAATCATAGCACTGGAATGGGAGCTTCAAGGCCTCTAGTCCAACCCCTGCTTGAATTGGGAAAGGGGGAAACACCCTGCCATTACCCAATGTCATGTAATCTTATAGATAATTCACAGTCCTTTTGTACAAACCAGCCCATAAATCATTATCTGGATTGCCATTATCTGGCAGGGAATGACCATATAAGATATTTATATCAGCCAGGATTCAACTCAATTCAATTCAACTCATTGTCTTTTGTAATCAGCAATGTTGTCAGCAACCCTGTCAGCCATAAAGTTCACCAAATACCTCTGGACAAGCAATTCCTGAGCTGTGCGGACCTGGCCACAGTGACCCATGCCCTAGTGACATCTAGATTAGACTATTGCAATGCGCTCTACGTGGGGCTGCCTTTGAAGACGGTCCAGAAATTACAACTAGTACAGAACGCGGTTGCTCGGGTGGTTGCTGGGGCACATCGGTTTGACTCTGTCGAGCCGTTGCTTCGGCGACTACAGTGGCTGCCGGTTCTGTTCCGGGCCAAATTCAAAGTGCTGGTTTTGGCCTTTAAAGCCCTTTACGGCTCAGGCCCAGGGTATCTGAGGGACCGCCTCCTCCCATATAATCCTACCCGTACTCTGAGGTCATCTGGGGGGGGCCCTTTTGACTGTGCCGCCACCAGGAGAGGTGAGAGGGGTGGCGGCCAGTAGGAGAGCCTTCTCGGTGGTGGCACCCCAACTTTGGAATACCCTCCCCTTAGAGTTAAGAACTGCTCCCTCTTTGGCGGTATTTTGGCAGGGGCTGAAGACCTTTTTGTTTCAGCAGGCTTTTAGTCGCTGACAGGCTGGCTGGTTTTTGCATCCTTTTTTATACTTTTGTATATTTTATGATCCATGGGATTGGCTGTTTTACATGTTATTTTTTTAATATTGTTTTTAATTATTGTCTTTTAACTATTATGTATTTTATTGTGTTTTAACTTTGTAATGTCGCCTTGGGTGCCTTCGGGCAGAAAGGCGGGGTATAAATTTAATTAATTAATTAATTAATTAATTAATTAATAATAATAATAATAATAATAATAATAATAATCATCATCATCATCATCATCATCATCATCATCTCTGCTTCCCAAGGCTTCTGCGAATATAATATGAGAATGCAATACACTGTGCCCAAGGTACATCCTGGTGAACACACACACACACTCTTCATTATGCATGTGTTTATCATACTTAAACATGCCCCATCCCACAATTTCAGGAAAGATGAAATGAAGGAAGCCCCAATGTCAGGGTAACTAGAGGAAAAGCTACTTTGGGGCATTCTGATACAATTACCATTGCAGAAAAATCAAATGGCTTGGCAGAGAGGTCATTTTCTGGATTGCTTATCTTCATTATCTGGGTCTAGCAAGAACAATAGCTGCAAGCCAGCCCATTTGCTGGGATTGGCATCTGTCAGTCCTTTGGATGCTCCAGCCCACCTGACCAGCTTAGAAGGTGGGTTGGGATGTGTGGCAAAACCTCCATTTGGTAATGGAGGATAATGAATTTGGTAAACCCAAGTAACTTAAGGTCAAATTCAAAGATGCTCATTTGTGTTTGAAAACGTCTCCCTCAGGGTTAATCTCTGTGTGATTAAGCCCACGCACCTTCCTTGGGTTTGAAGAACTGTCATGGTATCTGGAAGGCTGGGATTCTGATTAAATAGTTAGGATTCTGTGAAAGAGCTTTGCCGTTTTTGTTTTTTTTGTAGTTTTTGCTATGAATCTGCACTTGGGCTCTTCCACTGCTTAAGCCAGTATTTCTCAAACTGTGGGTCGCAAACCCATTTCTGGTGTATCTTCTTCATTTCAATGTGTATTTTTTTTATTTTCAGTATAGTAGACTTGCTACCATGGTATGTGACTGCATTTTGTTAAAAGTTACAGATCTGTACTTTTAATAGGCTATTATGTATATGCTTTAAACAACGATAGGATTTACTCCCAAATAAGTGTGGATGGGATTGAGGCCTTTGGGAAGTTTGGGGAACTTAAAAAAAGTAAATCAGCAACTGAGGGTTAGAAAGTTTCTTCATTTTAAAGGAAGAGGGTTAGGAAGGAGGGTTATATTCATAGGAAATTTCTTTGTTTTAAACAAATTTTTAAATATACAGTATACATACAGGCATGCCTCGGTATCCGCTAGGGTTCCATTCTGGACCCGCCCCATAGATATCTGACACCACGGAACTTTTTAAAGATAGGGGAACATCAATGGTTTTGCTGAAACAAGGTAAAAATTAATGGTCCACTACCTTTTAAATAGGCATTCCAGTATCTACTGTATCTATGGATACTGAATCAGAGGATACTGGGGCATACGTGTACTGTAAACTTTTTATTTACATACAGTAACTTATTTGATGTTGTCGTATGGGGGTGTTAAAAATGTTCCTGCTTGATGTCATTTCTGGCCATGACATCACTTCCAGTGTGTCCCAAAAGATTGTCATTCAAAAAAGTGGGTCCTGGTGTTTAAAGGTTTGAGAATCACTGGCCTAAGCCTAAGCCATTTAACTATAATTATTTTTTGCCTGTAAACCACTCTGTGAACTTTTTGTTGAAAAGCGGTATATAAATACGATTGATTGATTGATTGGTTGATTTTGATATGCCTGTTTATTCTTTTTCCTTCCTCTTCGTACTATCCTACCCCACCCTTACCATTTTTAGCAACCTTTTAACCTTTTGTTTTAACTATTCACTTACTGTACCTGTTGTCCGTGGAACGCCCATCAGCCTTTACCCCAGTCCTCCTGGACCCAATTGCAGGCTACTGTAAGCATTTTGGAGGATTTTGGATGGGCTCTCTCTACCTGGTTCTGTCCTCGTGGTGTCAGGGCCTCAGTGTCTCGACCCTGGGATGGGGCAGACTGGAAGAAAGAAATCACCAGCAATAGAGTTCTCACCTTAATCACTAAAGAAGGTTATGATACCTTCATCACAAATGAAAGCCGACCACTATCCACAAAGGCACCACAATCTAATGGCCCAATCCTCCAGGGCTGCTGCACCAGTCTTAAGCAAGTGCTGGGACTCCATGCCAGCCAGAGAGGCCCTGGAAGCCATCAGTGGTGAGTTTGCCGCTGCGTGGTGCAAAGGCATTCCTGGGCAGGGAGAGGGTGGGGAGGCAGTGGGAGGCTGGTGCAGGGGTGCGTAGATTGGGTCCAGGAGGGGTGCAGGTATAGTGGCAGAGGCTGCTGCCAGATCCTATCCCCCCCCTTATGGGGCTGAAAGCCCTACACAAGGCTATTTGGTTCTGTGCCAGTGATTTCTCTGGTGCAGATCCAAATAGTCCCATAGCAGCTGCTGGGGCTTGACAAAGAGTAAGAGAACAAATGTTCCCTTACCTCGAGGAGACCACCAGTTGCTTTTTTTGCCTGTGCATGAAACTGCAGTTGCCGTTTGGGCGCCCCTGTATCACAGCGCAGACTGTTCGGTTAGGATTGGGCTGTAAGTTGGTGTGTGGTTTTTTTGGTAATTTTTTCCCCAAAATTTCTTGATTAAAATAGCAAATTGTAGAGTTATGTGTTTTTATTCTACATTCTCATTGCAAGGTCTCATTTTTATTAATGCTTTAAAAGTGTAGTAGGTAGAAGATATAAGTGATATAGTGTCAGCAGATGCAGCCACAGTATTATTTCTGATTGGAAAAGCAATCTATTTTAATTTTGCTAAAATGTGCTGTTTTGCATTTTTATTCAAATATTTTAACTCCCAAAAGGCAGTTTTGTATTTTTATGTGGTGTTTAGTAACAACATCAAAAACACCCCTAGCTGTAAGTAATAAATTTATTTATTTATTTATTTATTTATTTATTTGAAGAATTTATACCCCGCCTTTCCCATGCCGAAGCAAATGCCCAAGGCGGCTTACATGAGCAGGCTAGTCTAAACCACCATTTTTTTTTTCAGGCCTAAAAGAGACAAAGATGGGCAAACCAACATGATAATCTTAATATTCTTATTGACATTTTGATCTTCAGGCATGAAGGTCACAGTGTGTCCACTGTTTTAGGTAATGGTGGCATTTTGGAGATTATACATTTCAAGGAGTGAAAGAGAAGCAAGCAGAAGTGTTGCCAACTTGTAATTTTAAAAATACCCTGCTCCAAGAGTGAGGCCAGGAAGACTCTTTGGGTAGGTCAGAGACCTATGGATTATGATGGGTGTTGGGTAAACAGAAAAAGCTTCAGCTTTATAAAGCTTTGGCTCCCAATCACATAAAAATAGTTTATTCAAATTATTGTTTTTGGATGGAAGGTTAAATACTGACTAGCCAACAGCACAATCCTAACCTCGTGCTGGAATAGGCAGGCTGACTGGCCTGCGCCATATCCAACACAAGGTTGGGGCTGGCTGCAGTGCAACCCGAGGCAAGGGGACTCCCCTTTCCCCAGCAATTGTGGAAGCGGCCCGAATGGGGCTACTTGGATCATTGCCACCTAAATCCTAGCAGCCCAGAGCGAAGCCGATCCACCCAGGATGGTGGTTAGGATCTGGCCTAAGTCCCAGATCCTGGCACCACCACCCTCCCTTGGCTGGTCCGCCCATGGGCCCACCCTCCTGCCCCATTCCACCTTCTTCCCGCCCCTGCCCTCCCTAACCTGGGCTTCACCGGCCTGGGAAGTGCTTTCGGCACATTTGTGACACTCCAGGCTGACACAGGAGGCTTCTGCCGGCCCATCCTGGGACTTGGATTGTGCCCTAAGTAAAATATGTGATGGGGAGCAGAACTTGGAGGAAGAAGACTCCATTGGACTTATGGTCACACATGCACCAATAATGTAATAGGTCATACACTGGAAATTTTGTAATAACCCAAATAATTGGGATTTTTCAGTAACTTTGGTGCTTCAGTATTTCTCAGTAAAATTTTTCAGTAAATTTGCTAATTTTAGTAAATTAGTGTTATCATCAGCACTAATTTCAGGTTTAGCAGAATTGTGCTTCTGATGTCCCATTATAAGAAATGCGAGTATGGGTTGGAAAACAATTCTTTACACATGTGATAGTACAAGCATATGGAACCCTCCCCTAGTTATCCATGGGAGTTAACAATTGGTAACGACTGGAATTCAAGAATAATTCTGCTGATCTGGAAGTAGAGGAAAGGTCACTGAAACATCACATATGAAACAAGTTATATTTTGAATAGAAAGGAGGGGCTGAAAATAATTCTCTCTCAAATTCTAACATGAACTATTGCTTGCAGAACAATATGTATGGTATGTTTCTCTTGAAAACTGGTGTCCCTTCAAGAAATAAGATTTGCTCAAGGTCCTTGATTTTTAAAAGACTGTCCTATGTTCTGTCTAAGTAGAACACAATCTTGTAGAACATGCTGAGTGGCAACCCTAGAAAGTGATTATTTTTGCCAGATCAACATTTTCACTTTTGGGAGTTTATGTGCCTTCTCATTGAAATAGGGACAATTTAAAATAAGGGGTATTTGGTAAGAAGGCTTAAAATTAATCATTCATACTGAAAGTAATTTGGACAATGAATTCCCTGTTGAGGAACTATGCCCATCTCTTTCCACTAAGAAAGAATCAATGGCAAAAATCCCAATGAAAGGCTACATAATGAGTTTGCCTCCAGTAATGTTTTACATTAGCGGTTAGGACTGAAGTAAATAGGATTTTAAGTAGCTCACATATCCTGCAGGCACAAAAAAAATGGCAAACTGATTTATCATCTGAGATTGCTGCTTTTCACTGCTCTGCAAGTTAAATCTGACTGATCAATAATCTTTATTATGCTATTGGTCTGACAATTATGTACGTATTTAGCAGCATCATTTTCTTTTTCAGTCTTTAATTATGAACTGGAAAACTGAACACTAAACTTAAGTGAATAGAGCACCAGATCTGGACCAAGGACAGTTGGATTCAGACATTTACTCTTAGGGTCACTAAGGGCGCAATCCTAACCAACTTTCCAGCACAGGAGTAAGGGCAATGGAGCTCCTAGATGAGAGAACAAACATTCCCTTAGCTTGAGGAGGCCTTGCATGACTCTACTGCAAAATGCAGAACATGCCCCATTGGCACAGCTATGTCAGCCCTGGAAATTTAGAATTGCGCCCTAAATGAACGGGAGCAGGTCACTCTCAACATACCTGACAGGGTTGTAGTGAAAAGAGGATGCTCTTGAGATACAAGAATGTAGTAAACATTCATCCTAATAGAAAGCCTGATCTAACATGGTGCTGGCTTGGATGAAACAGCTTTAACAGCTTCACCACTCCAACCTCTGTAACTTGCACATCCACTAGAAAAGCTTAGTCTGGGATGTGGAGAGACAGTGCCAGTTTGTCCGACAACCAGCCCAAGTAGAACAGTGGACAAGGAGAAAAATACCAGCCTCCAGCTGTGGTTTGCTCATACCTTTTCATAGGACAAGTCCTTCCACTGAGTGTAGCTGTAGAGTGGACCTGGGTTTTTCCACCTTTAGAGCTGACAATCAGTAAATTTTTGAGCTGGCCAAATTCCACAAAAGGAACTGGCTAGTTTGAACAAGCATGTGTTCTGTTCCAATACTTGCAGAAGTTACCTGTACATCGCTGCCCATTCCCTGGAGGCTAACATAGAAACAGCAGCTATGGAAGTCTGTTGGGATATTGGAATGAGGCAGAAGAAATTTACAGATCTGTATGGTTGGTTTCTACCTAGAGACATGGAGCTAAAATGGCAACATGTAAATCTGCCCAGTGATATGAGTATGAATGGTAACATAGAGATCTGCCCAGTTATTACTCTTATTATAGAATGGCAACATGTAGATTTGCTCAGTAACAAGAGAATCTGCCCGGAGATATGGTCATGTGATGGTATATAAACATGACCAGGGATACAATGTGGTGTTGTGTTTCTTCAGAGAGGGTTTTGAAAGAGTGTGTGCTTGAGAGAAGTCTTTTGGATGAGAGCTGATCATTGATTAATAGAAGTTATGCACAGAGTCTGCTGGAGTTGCTGTAACAGTTGTAAAGAAGATTAACTTGAGTAATACATAAGTTCTTGTTAAAGAAGTCTCTGAGTTATTTCTTGTCTGTGATCATCAGTGTTGGATCTCTGAGTAAACCACTCAGCAGTAGTATTCATCCACACACATCATCACCATCATCATCACTACTCAAATATCTTAAAAGTCATTTCTAGGCAAGCCTTATGTCTAGGTCAGGGGTCTCCAGAGACTTTATTATATTCATTTGCTGCTACTTTAAGTGACAGATTTTGCCTATTTGCCCTTTTCTTTTTGGTTTTTTGTGTTTCTTGCTATTTTTGTTGCTTGCCTGTTTCTGACCAGAGTTCAAAGCTATTGTCCCTTACTTCCTGACAGGTAGCTCAGAGGTAATTTACACAGTGCAACTGTGAGTCAGCCTGATAAGGTAGCTTCCTGGATAAATCTTCTAGCTGCCAGCTTCTGTGCTGGGGGAACTCTGCCCATTGAGGTTGACCCAGGTGGAAATGAGGTGTAGAAAGGGACCCTTTTTTTCTTTTACCTCTGGAATGGTTCCTAGCCATCCAAGAGACTATGAGGATCTGTGAGACAGTCAAGTGCACAGCTGTGGGCCTTGCCCCCATTAAGGTGGGCTGTGCAGCCTCACCAGACTACCACAGAGGATCAGCATAAAACATGGTACATCAATTGCAGCAGCCCCTTATGTTTTCAGAGTAGGGAAAACAAGTAGTGTACTGCATCTGTACAAAACAAGTTGCCCTTACAAGAGCTTTTCTACTGAAAGACTTGTTGCTTTTTAGAAGACTATATAGAAGACTTTTTTCCTGCCACAAATATGTTTTGAATTGAAGGCAGCAAAGTCTAAAGTTCACTCACACAATCTGGAAAAGGACCAAATTCCCCTATACAATCAGCAAAGTAATAATGCCGTTTGTTCAGGTACCATGTTAACCACAAATTTAGTATTCTAAACAGAAGAGATTCCAATGTTGGCTACAGTCCTATGCACACTTAGCTGGATTTGGGAGTAAACCCCAGTGAATTCAGTGGGACTTACACCTGAATAATACGACAGGGCTAAATATTTCTATTCCTGTTTTCGCAAGTTTAGCTTCAGTTCTTTGCTAAATGGAGATAGTTCTAGATTTGTGCGTTAGTGAGAACATGAAGGGGCAACAGTGTTTCTCACCTATTTACAGGAAATCACTGTTGTTGTTTTTAACTTTCGCATTATATTATATTATGAAATCAATCGAGATTTAAAAACAACCACACAGGTTGACGAGCAAGATCGACTATTGTAAGGATTCAAGAAGAAAACAACCTCCGTTTCAAAACCGTACTTCATGACTGAATTCGCTGGGACAGGACACAACGTTCCACAGCTTGCCCGTTTCGCGGCTTACAAAAGAATCGCACTCTTCCCCGCTGACATCACATAACGACCGTTCGGGGGAGGGGAGGGGAGAGTGTTCTGTTGTCATGGTCACCAGGCTCACTCTACGACGTTCCCAGGCGGTTTAGTTGCCTTCCCCGCTCTCTGAGCGTGTATTATTCCTCCAAGGTTCTTTCTGCCTTTCTATCCCTCTTTGTCTCTATGACTCGGCCTCAAGTTCCGCAGACCTTCGCCTCTGCTCCGTAGCTTGAGGCGGTGTATTCCCCCTGGCTCCGCCCACGCGGTTTCCCCCGTGGGCCGAGGGAGGAGCTTCCTAAAGTGGCGATAGAAGAAGGTGAAGGAGACAGAAACAGAGGAGCTAAAGGACTGGTGGTGTGAGGTACGGAAGTGGCTTGTTACCGTGGCAACAGGGGAAAGAAAGGTAGCTGTATTGTCTCCGCAACGGAACTGGTGTGACGTGGGGAGACACTTTGTGTTACCAGACTGAGTTATTGGGTGAGTCTTTCTTTGGGGGGGGGGTATATAAGAGTGGCTCCTGGTAGTGGTAATAGTGATGGAAGTTGATTGCCCTGGCTGGCGCCAGAAAAAGAAGGGGACTGCTATTGATTAGCATGTGCCACGAAGTTATTCTTTTGGGGGGCGGGAGGTCACATGTGATTCACACGGCAGTCACAGGATCACTTGGGGGATCTCTGGGGTTATTTGAGGGGGGGCTCTAAATGCTTGCCACCTTCTCAAGCAACTGTATTGCTGTAACTGTGTGCTATGTGTAGAGTTAGTAGCTGAAAATGCTTGTTATCGCCTCGTCCGGAGAGCATCACCTGCTGTTTTTTTGCACATTAAGCTGTGAAGACGTCAAGACGGCTCTTGGCAAGACCTTGCTCTGTTTTTTCCCTAGTCAGTTGGAGACCTTGTTTTTGTTTATTTGAAGAAATAAGTTATCCATAAGGTTGGGAGAAAGAAATCAGCTGTTCGGTTGCAGTTTAGTCACAAAGATAAGCTGTTCTTTATGGTCCGTTGACAATCCTAGGAAGGAGGCTTCGAGACAGTAAGGCTGCAATCCTATTCCTACTTACTTGGGAGTAAGCACAATTGACTACGATGGGACTTACTTCTGAGTAGACATGCGTAGGGCTGGGCTGAAAATCAGCAGGCCTTGCTTGATGTGTTCTTGGCATTCCTAGTTCCTTGGAGGGAAACCTTGTGGTCCCAGGTTCTGCTCTGTGTGGGCTGGTAGAGTTTGGTCTGGTAGAGCAGAATTTCAGCGGAAGGTAGTGATTTATGCAACATTGTAGTGGGAAAGGTAACTTGGGACAGCAGATGGCTGAGATTCCTTGAAGGAGAGGCTTGGCAACCAGAGGATGATCAAACAAACCAAAAGCAAAGTCTGAGAGGTGCGTAACTTGAAAAAACAGAGCTGGAAGCTATTTGAGAGATTATCACTTCTGTTTGTATAGCTTCAGTATACCATGTGACAAGATTTGTGAATGGTCAAGGTTTCCCCCCCTTTGAAAGTTTGGCAAGTTGGAGGGTTGGTGCTAATTTAAGGCTGGGCTAAATGTGAATGCTGCATTAAATGCTGCCCCAGGGCCAGAGAGCAGACTGCTGCACCCCCCCCCCACTTACCTTAGGCTCCCGGAGCCTTGTGCAATGTCCTGTCATGTGCCAAAAATGTTCTGTAGCTTTCAGAATGTTTTTAAGCAACACTTCAGGTTTTCCAATGAAAATTGGAAGTATTTACAGGCATTCTGAAAGCTTCAGAGCACTTTTGGTGCCCAGTTGAGGCCTGACTCAGGCAGTGCCTGGGGCAGTTGCCCCCCCCCCTCACATAATGGTAGGACCATCGCTGAATATTTGCGGTTCAATTTCAGTGTCTTGGGTTTGTTCTTTGTTGGGACAATTCTATCTCCAGTTGATACTCATCTCCTTAAAAACAAAAATCTTTGAGAGTTTGACTCTACAATGTTTATATTTAACCTATTTCATTGTTGAACTGTTATGGTTCAAAAGCATTTCCCAATATCCTATCTAAATCTGCTGTGCCTTAACTTGATTCTTGTCCTTCCCTTGTGACTCTGGTAAATAGCTCCCTGTCAGCTTTATTGCAGTCAGATATTTGCAAACTGATATCGTGTATTACTTAAGTCATCTCCTCTCTAGGTTAAACAAATCCAGTTCCTCCAATCTTTTCTTATACCTTCTGAAATTTGTGTTGTATCTTCTGATGCTGTTTTTCCTGTCCCATGCTCTCAAAACATGGTAATGAAAAGTGGCCATGATACACCCAAGTTGTAAATAATATCAGGTTTGGTTTCATTGCGTATGTTTCTGCTGTATGGTTGAGTATTTGAGCAGTCCAATGACATATCATCAAATATTTCTAAAGCATGAACTTTATTAAAACAATAGTATATGTATATTAATAATCAACAGGTATGATGCTAATTCTAAAAAAAGTCCTGTTGTAAAACAAGAAATAAACTTTTTAAATGTTGCAATGAATTCTAATAACTTTTAAGAGAGTTAGGGTCCAATCCTGAGCCCCACAGCACCCACAGTACGAGCATACCGCAGGCAGTAGTGTTGTGAAGGTTCTGTAAAGCACCTCAACTACCAGCAGTAAGGCCTTGGGAAGGCTTTACCGCTGATGCCAGGCCAGCTCCCCACCGCCTGGAAGTGACCATGCAAGGTGGCGGGTGTTGTGTTACCACTGCCAGCATTGTGCTGATTCTGGGTGGAGATCCAGACCTCTGTGTTGGGCTGCATGGGCTCCCTTTCCAATTGTGGTCATCTAGATGCTTCTTGGAAGCATATAATCATGGCATGGATGACAGTCCTCTCCTGTCCCCAGCATCTGCTAGTCAGAGGTACACCATTTTTTTTTTTAAAACATGGAAGTTTCATGTAGCTTTCAGGACTACTAGTCATTGATAGATCTCCCCCTCTACTCCACAAATTTGTCTGATCCTCTTTAAAAGTCGTCTAAGCTTAGTGGTACTTAGCTTTGCCTCTGTTGGTTTTCATTGGGTGATGTAATGTTATGAGAGAAGATGAAGAATACATATCCACTTTCCATATGCCATTCATAATGTCATGAATGTCTAGGCATTTGCAGATTTGATGTTGGAACTCATAGGATGAAATATCCTGGTCTCTGTGAATGGCTGATTATTTACTTGAGATTTAAAAAACAGTCAACAGAATCCAGAATAACAAGCGTAAAGCGCAGACTGGCAAACTGAAGAATAATAGACTATCTACCAGATGAATGGAATTGGTATCTGATTGTTATTGACTGTGACTGTAATATCTTGTGTTTTTAACTAGGACTAGTCTTAGGCCTATATTTTTATCTTGCCCTTTCTCCATGGAAGGGCAGGATAAAAATATGTGTCTGTAATAGGTTTGGTTAGGTGCTGACCAGCCCAAGATCACTCGGGGAACTTCACTTCAGGATTCATGGCTATGTTCTTCCCAAGTCTAGTACTGTACTCGAGCTGCTACACTACTCTGTTTCATGAATCCTGGCTACAACAGAAGGCACAGTTCTGATTGTGTGTAAAAGTGCATGTAGTATCCAAAACATCTCAGTTCTGTTTCAAGGAAGCCCACATTCAGATTGAAATGCATACATCCAATATACTTCCATGATCCAGGTTTACAAATGACCTGGTAGTCTTGAAATGAGGACTAGAATGTCAGAACAGGAGGGGAATTTATATGAGAAATAAGATGAGATAGGCTAGAGTTCATGGATAATGGCTATATTAGAAGCTGTAAGGATTTAGGTAGGACAAAAATCCACGTTTTCTTACTCATGGAGAGCTGGCTATTGCTCTCAAGTTTCAATGTCTTTAGTAATACATACAAACATTTCTAGTACAGGAATGCCCCGGTATCTGCTGGGGTTCTGTTCCAGACCTCGCCGTGGAAACCTGAAACTGTGGATGCTTGGGAAGCCTTTTTAAAGATAGGGGAACATCAGTGGTTTTGCTGCAACAAGGTAAAAAAAAGAGATTAGTTTAATGTTTCCCTGTCTTTTTAATAGGGGCCCCACTATCCATGGTATCCATAGATAACTGAAACCATGGATACTGAATTAGTGGATACCAGGGCATGCCTGTATATTTTTTCCCCTTTAGTTCTGAGGACCAGAAACATCCTTTTAAGAATATGAAATGGAAGCTGTGACTTTTGAGATGGTGTATATTCTGCCCCATTGTTAGTAACTTTAGTTAAAATAACATACACCCTTGTTAGCTACACAGGATGCGGAATTTAAACTGTTTTGCTGGAGGTTTCTTCTCCTTTTTACTGTAACAGAAACTGATAAAAAATAAATTGAGATATCTGTATTAAAACATCTTTGTGGATAGGTTTGTTAAAAAAATGTCACAAATACCTTTGTTTTGGTCTTTAACATAGTATCTTCCCTCGGGGAACATTTTCAGGTAGGCTGTTACATGGATGGTGCATTCAATGGCACATTGCCAAAAACTTCATTGGGCCGAGGTTTGTCTAAAAGAGTACTGAAAAATCTATTACCCGTGACTTTTTTACCTAGATCAAATTTGCTTTATTCTGTGTTTGGAGTGCCCCCAAGAAGGTCTTATCCCATTAGTCTATTATTAGCCACTTTAACATGGAAATATGTGCTTTCAGATTCCCTCCACTGATTCAAACAAATTTGCTCAACTAATACTCATCTCAAGATCAGTTGAGCAAATTGCTGTATATCCTTCATATTTGAATATGTGATAGTGTAGCCTACCTTAGCTACATAAGGTAGATAATGTTGCTATAATGCAGCGCAAGCATTTTAATTATTTTTAAAAGTATATTTTGCATACTAGTTTAGCAAGGGCTCTTGAGACAGTTTATGGTTCTATATAAAAGAATGGTCAAATTTAAACAATTTAAAAACAAGGAACCATTAAAACAACCAAGATTAAAAAAAAATAGCAATATCGTTTAAACAGAGTCTTATCTAATTAAATCAGAAGCGGTCTTAGCCAATCTACACAAAATAGTGAATGCACATGACAGGAAGTTTTAGGAAAGGTGTTCTGTAAGTAATCACAGAAGAATACCTATTTCCTAATAGCCATTTGGCTATCCTTGGATGGTGGGAGGACCTGTAGAAATGATTTTCTTCATGATCTTGAAGTCTATGGGGAAAACATGCAGAGAGGCATTCAGTCAAGTTCAGGGCCTAGAAATTTTAGAACTTGAGCAACCCAATCCTAAACTGTGCTGGTGCAGCCAGGCTGCATGGCCTATGCTGTATCCAAAGCAGCTTGGGGTAAAGGGATATTTTCCACTTATCTCAAGCCCCAGCCACCCCATGGGGCTTCTTGGAACTATGCCAGCTATGTAGCTGGCACAAATCCGGGAAGCCTGTGTAGGGCTGCATGGTTGGAATCTTCTTCCAACCCCATTCCAGGACCAATCCTCCTCCTCTGCCCAAAGCCACCCCCTCCCTGCCTCTAAACTGCCCTCCCACTACCCCTCCCAGCTTCCTTGCCAGCTGGTATGAATCTTTCTGCACCAGCTGGTGTGGGGATTTGGCAATCCTGCCTAAATCCCTCCTGCTGACTCTGCTGTTCCAACAGAGCACATGTTGCATCTCACAGGGAAGTTTCAGGTTCCAGAGATCGCCTCTGGATATAATAAGGGAACATAAGTCTCTGCTGCCTGAATGGGTCTACATGGATCTTTGCTGGAGTAGGTCCCAGTGAACCTGGGAAGGTGGATCAAGGCTTGATAGGGGGCTGGGATATCAGTAGTATTGCTGACACCACCCCTTCCTGAACGCAATCAGCCCACTCTGGTCTTATCTCTTGTTCCCCATTCCACGCTGCCTATCACCTGCTCTGACTTACTAGTCCTGGGGCTTTTTCTCTAGCAACTGGCAAGTGACTGCAGTCACTTTAAATGGCATGTTGGGATTGGTGTCAGCTGTAAATGACCCTGCATTGCTAGAAATGCTAGTTCCAGCAGCACAAGGCCCCATTAATTTTGGGCCATTAGTATCCCTACCCTTAACAGTGTAAAGATGCCACTTAGTTATAACAGCAGTTTTTCATGATTGTATTAAGCAACTAGGATACATCCAGAAAACGTCTGGCATATTTAATCTCCTCAGGGCACAATCCTTACCTACTTTCCAGCACCGGGGTAAGGGCAGTGCAGCTCTGAAGTAAGGGAACAAACATTTTCTTACTAATACCTTGAGAGGGCCTCCGGGACTGCCCCCCAACTGCAGGACGACACACAAGCCCCATTGGCACAGCTATGCCAGAGCTGGAAAATTGGTTAGGACTGCACCCTCTGTCTTTAGTTTTCAGCTAAATCTTGGCAGATCTTGGACAGATTTCACATGTGCACCTAAAAGCTCTTTCAAGCCTTTTTCCTGCTGCTGGGGTGCATATGTGACAGGCAGGAACACAGTTTTGAATGTGCTTGTACTAGCTTAAGATAGCTGTGTAAGAGGATGGATTTATAAACATACTTTATCTTTCCTGCATTTTCTGGTCCCCTATGAGCAGATGCATTGTACCTAAAGTGTATTTTTAACCTTTCACCATCCATTTTTCCCCACATTTCTGTTGTACTTGCCCAAAGCATTTTGGGAAAGGTTTTTAACATATTTTAATACTTTCTTCCTGTAACAGAATCATTAATAGATCTGATTCCATTTACCAATTGTTCCTCTTTTTTCCATTGAAAAACAGCTTGGTCACTTCCTTTTACCAACCCTTTCCCTGTCCTCTCATGAAATTCTCTACAAAAAATGGATAAAATATATCTGATGCTAAAATTCTTACCTTTGCTGGCCTGACTCTAGCAAGAAAAACAATTTTGAAAGTTACTCACATTTTAGAAAACTCCTTGGGCTTGAATTTTGGTGGTTCTCTGTAATTTATGGGCTGTTGCTGAAAATTGCTCTGTGTATCCTTTGTGTCAGAACTTAGTAGTGGTTTGCAAACCATTAAGAATATTCTGTTTTTCAATTAAGAAATTCAAAAGCAGTTTACAGAGCAAGTTAAATAAATGGTTCCTTGACCCAAAAGGTCACCCCATACAATATGATAGGTGGGTGCTCTTGGTTGATCTTGGAGTTCACAGTAGGAGGTGGCTTCAGATTTTCTAGGTCAAATACAGCAACCTCAAGTGTGACTTAAAGGCAAAGGTATAGTGTTCCTGCTCTGACTTTTACTTTTCAAGAGGTAAGTGGGCTACTACTTCCTACATCATCTAAAATTTCTAGCTTACTTCAGTGGAGGGTACATGCAGGGTACATTACAGTGGCATAACTTCTTCTGGACAACTTTACCTGATCCTTTTTGGCAGTTGTGCAATTTCTGCTGCCCCTGAACATTTTTGCTTGCCCTCTGCCCTTCCTCTCTGCTGGCCTGTTTTATCTTACCTGTAACTTTAAGGCTCTCATGATCTCTGCATCATATTGCACAAACCTTTGGTGCTAAACATGTGTCAAAATAATCTCACTGAAGCTTCTCTTTCTTTCTCCAGAATGTACATGCTAGGGGTTTGTACTGCTTCACTTGGCTCACTGGGCCTCATGCGGTTTTTTGGATTGCCCTGGTCATGGAGTTTTGCAGCCGCTTTGGGTGTTTACATAGGTAGTGGTGGCTGGAGGTTTCTCCGGATCATCTTTAAGACAGCCTTAAGAGATCTCCTGTAAGTACAATTTTCTCTTATGTGGTAATGTGCTGGTTTTGTTGTTGCCATAAACAAAAAGATAGTACCATAAACATACCTTCCTCACTGTTGAGGACACTAATGGGCCTGTGAACTCTACCCTCTCCAAAGTCATTGATGACAAATGTATGCTCTCCACCCCACGAGTTTGTTAGCTTGACCTAAAGGAATGTGGAGCTTATAGTAAATTGGCTTTCTTACTGATAAGCCTAGAAGAGATCAAGATGTAACTTGTACTAGATCTTCTCTTGTTTTTTCAGTCTGGTGTACATACGTGTCAGGAGCGCCAAGGCTTCAGGATCTTGGTGTATCCAAGGACATGGCTGAGTTGGCTGGCTCATCTGTGCTAAATGAAATAGTATTGTGAAATGTAGCAAACCGCCTCTGAAGCACTTGCCAAACTGCTGTACCGTAGAAGCACTTTTATTTATCATGATGTTCCTGTACATTTTAAAGACATGCCCCCTCCAAAAGACCCAAGGCTGCTGTGTGGTTTATGAGTTGGAATCCAGGAGTGCCAAAGCTACATACCTCTTGGTGTAGCCTGGTTGTTAGAAATTTTAACTTTGGTACTTGGAGCCAAAGAGGCATAGTTAGGAATGGTTTTTTTTTGGGGGGGGGGGGTTAAACACAAAACACCGCCTTTTGGTGGTTAAAATATTTGAATAACAGCCTAAAACACTGCATTTTGATGTTTAATATATTTTCCAGAAATGAAAATAGGTTACTTTCCTAGTTAGAAATAATACTGTGGCTGCATCTGCTGACATTATACCACCTATATAATTTACCTAGTATACTTTGAAAGCATTTTAAATTAATACAAATGAGAACTTGGAATGAGAATGTAGAATAAAAACACAAAACACTGCAATTTGAATATCACCAAAAACCTACACCCCTAGACATAGTGAATAGAATGATATCAATCTGCTGTATTTTTCCTATAAGTTAAAATATACAGGAAGTGATACTTTTCTTTTAAAAATAAAACAAACAATATCTTTGTGAAGAAGAAAACACTCTTAAGTACAAGATCACCTTTCTGTTTCCTATGTAGAAATTCCTTATTCCTATGTAGAAATTCCTTATTCATAGGAAATTGCATGAAACCTGAGTGCAGATTATCTGTATATGAGTTTCATGGTATTTCTTAAACAGATGAGGTTTCCATGTTGGAAATATGAAATGTGTGACATGGCCATAGTCATTTATGTGTGCTCTAATATTGAAGCCTATTTTCGGCAAGTTCATATTATATGTTTTTAAGGCTTCACTGTTGTCCAAGGATTTAGAGCTCTTGCCCTCACAAATGCCGCTTAACTTCTTACAGTGGCTATCACGGTCCTATGGTTTTCAACTTCCTCCCAATTGCATGGCAAGTGAGAACTAACAGCAGAGAATAAAGCCCCCTTAAGAATATGGAAAGTCCAGCTAATGCTTGAAAAGGCTCTTCTGTTCTTTTTTTGGCAGAGTTTGGGGTAGGGTTACTGTGACAGGCCAGCCTCGTTTGGCAAAATGCCAGCAGTGTATTACTAAACCACTCTCCCCCCCCCTCCAGTCCCCAAAGCTCTTGCATTGGGCACTCACAGTCTGAAGGGATGATTCTTAGAATGCCACTTTTTTGTAGTTCAACCTTTTCGGAGGTTTCCAAACCTTTCTTTGAACTGGAGCAAAAAGAAGGTCCTCATTAATGTCCTTCCATCTGGGAAGATAAGATCTGTTCAGTTCAGTTCAGCTGGTCTCTGTCTTGATGCTGTGACATTTTTATTATGTCTCTTGAGCCTAAAATACTGTGTCCGCATTGAACTCAACCAGAACTGTTCATTACAGTATATGTTATTCCTCCTAGTTTGTCTAGGCAAAAGATCAATTGCCTGCACTGGAAATCTTGTATCAGTACCCAAACTACTAAATCTTGAATTGTAGCTATTCATAGTTCTTTGCAGTACTGTATTGTGATTCAAGCTGCCTCTAGGGTATGCTTTAGACCAGTGGTTCTCAAATGTTTTAGTTCTGGAACCCACTTTTTAGAAAGATAATCTGACTGGGAGCCACCAGAAGTGATGTCATAGCTGGAAGTGCTGTTATTGTGATGTCAGAACCTTCGGTTTTCCTGAGACTGCAGCAATGTTGGGTTATTTCCCAGCCATTTTCCAACAGCAAAGTGAATCAGAAAGGAAAAAGAGCCTATTTACAACCTTGACACAAGCAAAACATCCACACAGCCTTCCATCATCCCATCTTCCCACATTTCCAATATGGCTGCTCTAGGTGCTTCATGACCCACCTGAAATTGGCTTGCAACCCACTGGTGGGTCCTGACCCACAGTATGGGAACCACTGCTTTAAACCAAAAGTCTGAATTGATAAATCAATGTTAAGCAGCAATCCTGTGCACACTTACCTGGGAGGAAGCACCATAGACTATAGTTGTACTGACTTCTAAACAAACATGACTTCTAAACAAAGATTATACTAGTAGGCTAGGCTGCAATCCTGCACATATACATACTTGGGAGTAAATCCAATAGAATTATGTGTCTTCTCTTTTCCATACATTTGCTTACAAGTGGACTTTTTGCTGGAGGCTCGAGGCTTGAATATTTATTAATAATATTTTATCAGTAAATGCCCACAAATACAATGCTTTTGCTCTAGTCCGCATTGCAGCTGCTAGAAAGTTGAATAGGATTCGGGCCCCATGTTATTACAGCAGAGTGAAAACTAAAAGACCTAAAAAGGCCTGGGTAGTTAAATAGGACCTCCTCATTTGTACCAACAAGATCTCTGACCTGGTGTCCCAGATGACAGTAGGAAGTTCTCTCCAGAAGATCTTAGGGTTGCGGTTTTCAAACTCTCAGGGAGAGTGTGATCTACTCTCTGTGTGAGAAGTGTCTGTGGAGAAGGCTGGAAGGCAGGGATGCAATCTCCAGGATTGTGTTGCTGCCAGGGGCAATGGATTGCAATGTACTTACCATTTGGAGCACTGGGCTCCAGGGGTGCGGGGCAACCTGTGGAAGCCTCTGCAGGGCTCCCCAAATGTTGTAATAAGAAAAAGATTATGATTTCCTGAGGGTTGTGTTGCTGTCTTCCAACCTCCCTTAAAGCAACAGGGTCAGAGGCTTTCAGGCTGGGGTGTTGTGACACCTCCATTAGGGCATGGGGACATATGTGGAAAAAGGTGTTCTTTCAAGTACCTTAGTCTTAAAGGATTTTGAGCTGTAAAGGATTGCACCTGGAAGCAAACCAGTGACCAATGCAGCCAGAATAACAAAGCCAAGATGAGAGTAATATTTTGCCCTGTAATTCAGAGCAGGATGTTACTACAGCATGGATAACGTGAATAATTCCAAATATTCTCTGCGAAACTACCTGAAGTATTTGCAGTTTCCTTTTGTTTTGAGTTAACTTTAGGGATGCAGAAGGACTAAATGCAGGCTTTTCAATGAATGGGTTAATTTTGCTTGCTCCTCCCTTCTTTCAAATACAACTGGAACTGGAAATGCAGGATTTGGGTTGCAAAGTGTTCTCTGCATCCTCCACTCCCTTTTCTGATTCACTTGCCACATTCATCAGAATGTACACAAAATGAAGACAATGTTCTGTAATATATCACATGATGATCACACACATGCTGATTCTGCCCTCTCCTTGCAAAGATTCTCTTGTTCTGAAAAGCATTTGATTGCTAGTAGGCAGGACTGTTCATCTGCGAGCTACATTTTCCCACACATTTATTTATTTCAGGGACAGCAATACCTTGTACTGTCATTTGGTCAGAGACAGAACATGAATGAAAGCTGAAGCATAGTCTTATTTTGCTTGCAAATTTATTTTGGCCTGCAAAAAACATAAATAACTGCATGCAAATGTGTGTGAAAACTAAATAAACAGAAATAAAAGAAAAATATACAAATGTCTTAGAAGGGTAGATGAAATCGAACGAAAAAGGAACACACGTGGACAAAATTTGAAATGTGGTTAGAATTTAAAATGGCTGAAAGAGCAAACCAAAGGAAGTCAAGGTATTGCTGTATTTATTCCCTAGTGAGCCCCTTGGATAGCAACTTGTCTTGTTTTCAGTCAGAAAGCACCATGCATGTTGATGGTGCTGAATACATCATGCCTTTCTAGCAGAATAATAAAAGAGGGTTTCTGTATTATGTAATCAACAATCAATCAATCAATCAATCAACAGGTACTTATATACCGCTTTTCAACACGAAGTTCACAAAGCGGTTTACAGGCAAATAGTAACAATAAAGTTAAATGGCTCCCTGTCCCAAAAGGGCTCACAATCTAAAAAAAAGGCAGACCGCCAGCAACAGCCACTAGAAAGACTGCGCAGGGGTGAAGAGGGACAGTTACTCTCCCCCTGGAAAAACAGTTACACCACTGGAAACAGTTACCCCACTGGAAAAAGTGCCTCTTGTCCAGTTAGCAGGGGTTAACTGCCTCTTGTCTGCTAACTGCCTCTTGTCCAGTTAGCAGTTAGCAGTTAGCAGTTATGTAATGAGACTGTGTGTTTTGTGGGGAAAGCTCTCAAAGGATATATTCCTTTGTTTTAAATCCCTGGCATCCATCATGTGATACTTAACCTTAATTTGATTCATTCACTTTGAACAAGATGGCCAAATTCACAATTTTTAGATGGTGGGTCCTTTTCAGACAAAGAACCATTTCCCCCTTTCTTCTGCTGTGTACTCTTTTGTTGTTGTTGTTGTTGAAACGTTGTATATAAATAATCTGGAGACATTTTTGGTCTGCCAGGAAACAATATGGTTAAGTTCAAATATTACATAATAATTGCAGTCAGTCACTGCTTGATATATCAGCAAGTATCACATTTATATTACCCCATGGTAAGAGATCACAGACTATTGTTTCCTAGGACGCAATCCTAAACTGAGTTAGGCCAGCATAAACTAAGCCAGCAAAGTTTGGCCAGCCACAAGGGACACCGTAAAGTATGTTTGGACCACTGTCGGAGTCGAGAGGCCAGCACACAGACGTGAGCCATCTTTGCTGACTCGGAGAGTAGTCCAAACATGCTTTATGGTGGCCCTTGTACTGGCCAAACTTTGCTGGCTTATCTTATGCTGGCCTAACTCCACTTTAGGATTGCACTCTTAGTACCCCAAAATGGGTGCTGAGTTGGGAGGTGTTAAGAGGCAATGATGATTTGTAGTGAATGTACAAAATTGCTCTTTATTTGACTTGTGAAGCAAATATTGTAGTTAATGTTCAGTATGGTTCTGGAAGTCCTAGAGTGTCCCTCATTTCTGGCTAGGTTACATGGCTGTGGCTGCAATCCTATGCACACCAATTAGGGAATCAATCTTATTGAAATGTAGGACTTGTGAGTAAATATGCATAGGATTATACTGGAATATCTGCTTTCACAGAGGAAAACTGAGTCTTGTTCATAGAAAACCTGAGCCTGTAAGCTAGGTTGTCAGGAAATTGAACTTCATGTGTAATTTTTTTAGACTCCACATCCTTGTTCCTTCCTATTACTAGCAAAGCCAGAATAAATTATGCAAAATATGTTCTCTACCACCCTCCTCCAAAAAAACCCAGAAATCATGCAAATGTACCTAATCTATATGTGCCATAATCTGTTTTGGTGTAGACTTTGCCTGAATGGAGTTTTATTTTTAGCATGCGGAATATACAGCACTACCTCTGGGCCTGACGCAGTGTATGCTGCCTATGTATTGAAGTAATGTCTGTGATTTCTCTGCCTTTTGAAAGATGGGGATTTGAATAAGACAACTCCGTGATAGCTATATTGCTCTTAGAGCAACGTTGCATTTTGGAGGTATAGTAACTAAGATGTTTTTTTCTCTTCTTTCAGGGGGCTGTCAGTACTTATACAAGTCAAATATGAATTGTACCATCACCGGAAAGCCAAAAGCAATGTTCCCAAGATATTCCAGAATGTAGTCCAACGACATCCTGATAAAGTGGCCTTGATCTATGAGGCCACTGATGACAAATGGACATTCCGGCACCTGGATGAATATTCCAATGCTGTGGCCAACTTTTTTTATCAGCAAGGTTTTCGCCTCGGTGATGTCATTGCAATATTTATGGAAAGTCGTCCTGAATTTGTGGGCTTCTGGCTTGGGATGGCCAAAGTGGGCATTGAGGCAGCCCTAATCAATTTCAACTTGCGTCTTGATTCTCTGACTTACTGTGTGAAGACCTCTGGGGCAAAAGCCATCATCTTTGGTGGGGAGCTGTCAGCAGGTGGGATTCTTACAAGCTTGAATAGTGGTTCCTTGAGCATTTTCTATGTTGCTGTTCAGGAAAAAAATTAGTACTGTGAGGAGTAGGAGTAATTTCTCTCTGGGTAATACCTGAAAGTGGCCTGCTTCGTCTGGTGCCTGATGGAAGATCTATATTAGAATTGGAATAAATTACCACATTTCAAATTGTGTGATCTATTATGGAATAGCTCATCTTGAGGCTTTGCTGATACAGCCACAATTTAGTGCTAGAAGCAGGGCTAATCTGTTGATGCCCCCATGTGGATGGTTGTAGGAGGATGGAGGGCAGGACATAGAGACCAGTACCCACATCCAGTGATGTCATTCAGGGGGAACGGACCAGAATGGGCCTTCTGGATCCGTGGTTGCTTCCGGGTTTTTTTTTTTTTTGGTTTTTTCCCCCAACATTTGAATTTGAACTCAAAAGTGAGTTCCTGTTCCTAAATCATTTGAATGACACCACTGCCCACATCCCTGTTTTCCATTTCATTCCCAGTTTACCTAATTAAAAGGATGAACTGGGGAAAATAACTTTGGGTGATTGCAGCAAAAACTAGAGAGCCTTCCACTTAGAGGCCATTTTGGAAAAACCTCCCTCCATGGTTAAGAGAGCCCCCAAGGTTATATGGTGCATTCCCTTAATCTTACACTAGTTGAATGTGGGCACTCAGAGAGAGGTTACAACCTACTCCCTCTTGAGCAAATGGAGACTCCACACTCCTGAATTGTGACATTGGGGTTCTTGCCTCACACACCAATCTACTCCAGTGATTTTCAGTTGCTGTGCTGCAGCACAGTGGTGGGCCAGGAAAGGTCCATAAGTGTGCCACAGGAATTTTTTTTTTTTGGGGGGTGTCATTTATTAGTAAGTATATTCTGTAACCTTCCCCAGAAAAAAAACATCTGCAAGTTTTTATCTTTGTGGCTTCTTTGCCTCACCATGTTATTTCCAAGCCCAAGTGAAACTCTGGGTGGCTCAGAAGCACCAAGCTTCCTGTCCAAACAGGAAGGAGGTTAACATACACCAATTGAAATTGGAAAATGCATGAGTGGCAGCCTAGCAGACCAATCAAAAACCCCAAAGAGTCATGATTGTGGCTTTTTATAAGCTGGGAGATTGGATAAAAACCTTGTCAAATTAATTCTACAAAGTCTATCTCTGCTAAGTAAAAACCCTGAAAAGTATTCAACGTTGATGAATATTTCTTGTCACTTCCTTGGACTGGGTGAGAGATACGTTTCTATTAAGCATGTGTGAAACAGCAGAATTAACTGTTGGAGAAGAAGAGGAGTTGAGAGAAATCGGAAATAATAGAAATGGAAACGCTCGTCAATGCAGTGACTAAAATTTTAGTTATTGAACTTCATACAGCATCATAGTACTAATTTTTTTTAGTGTTAAAATGTATCTTTACAAAGCCTCTGGCCTCTCTGACACTGAGACTGGTCTAAACATACTTTACAGTGTCCCTTGTGCCGGCCAAACTTTGCTGGCCTAACTGTGCCAGCCTATTTCCAGGTTAGGATTGCGCCCTCACTGTGTTCCTTTGGCCACCTGAGAGTGGACCTTGCTTCCCATTGGTCATACTGAGGCGGTTGCCTCAAGCTGTGTTTGATCGATCATCTGCTGTTCCAGACCTAGATACAGATAAATTGATAAAAATGCAAAAAGTGTATTGAAAAATCATTTATATAAAGACAAGGAAAGGGAAACTATATGGGTAAAATAAGGCATGTGTGGTCTTGGCAAATGTGCCTTCCAATTGCACCTGGGAGACTTCTGAGAAGGCTGGGAGGTTATGCTGACCACTAGGGGGACTGGCAGAGCCCCCAGTTAATTAATTGGGGCACTGTGTGGGCCCCCCATGGATTTCTGTAGTGGGGTTCTGAAACCCCCATGGATATAGAGGACCCACTATACAAGACCTGGTCTTGTTCCTGGCACCCACACATGTGGCAATGTCCCTTGTGAAGCATCATGTGCTTCTGACATCAGACATGGGCAGATGCTCAAAGTTGGATGTGTGATGTTAATTTTTTAACCTGTGCGAATTAGTCTTGTTTAGCCTGTGGAATTAGATACTGGTGCGGGTGGCGGTATCTGAGCTCTCGATTTTCCCACACCTGGAAGCCAGATGGCCTTCATGGGCCAGTGAGCTGGTTCAGAGCCAGATACTTTGTTTACTGGTAAGCTGGGGAAGAAAAAGATGGTCAAACTGTAAAATAAAAACAAAGGAACAATTATTACTGCACCTGGGTGACTGAGCCTTTCTTTTGGAATGCAAAAGCATCACAGAAGCCTCTGAAATGATAGAGGTCCAAAATTGTTGGAACATTAGGAATTTTTACCACAATTGTATTTGGGGAAGAGAGGAGGGAATTGATATAGCCTGGAAGTAGAGGCAGCATGCATTGTGGGAAGGTGTGCGCTTAGAATCTTACCAGCAGTAATGTTCCACTCTTTTTTTTTTTTTTTTTTGTCTCTGGGATATTTAGCTCCAGCGCTGGCAGTGCCATATATTGTGAACTGCTTTGAATAGTGTTTGATACCAAAAGCAAGTTACAATTATTTAATAACAGTATAATACCAGCACAAAGTTTAATTTGTAATTAAAATAATGTAAATAGTAAAAAAATGAGTGCATGCCATGGTGTGCTACATGTGTTGCTTTTCTATTGGAGGGAAAGGGTGTATCATTCACTGAAATGTTGTATTTCAGAGTGCTCACAAAAACACAGTGCAGTCAAATTTATAAAGGCAATATCATGGTAGAGTAAAACCAAGTAGATTTAAAAAGCCTTCACCTGGCACAAAAGACAGTAATTTTTGTGCTAGATGAAGCTCCCTAGGTACAGCTTTTCCAGAGACAGGGTACCATCTGCAGATGCATGTTCCAGATGTTGTGAGGAAAGAGATTAGGTTGGAAAAACATCTGGGGAGAAAGAATGACTATCGTGCTTCGCTTGTTGCATGCAGTTAGCATAATTTGAATATTCATTATCGTGACAGTGGTAGATTCTGAACTACAGCTGATGGATATTTATTCTTAGATAATTTATTCAGAAATGGCTACATGCATCAAGTGAAAATAGGAAAGCATAAGAAATGTGAGCTTCTTGTAATAGGTACTCATTCATGTTGCAGCCGTATCTGAAGTGAATGGCATGCTGGGAAGAAATATGATCAAGTTCTGTTCTGGAGACTTCAGCCCCGAGTCTGTTCCTTCAGACACGCGACACCTGGATCCCCTTCTGGCCACAGCATCAAAATCTCCTCCTGCTCAGGTTTCGACCAAAGGTTTAGATGGTACGTTGCCTTGCGAACTCTTGCCTTTCCTTAGCGAATCACATATTTGCCCGCAGGGTCCAGTAGGATGTCAGCAATTCCTTTTTCTTTCTCAATGTGCAGCAGCTTGTTGCAGACCAGGTTTTATGTAACCTTTCTCACACATTCATGTTATGAGATATCCCAGTTCAGAATCTGGCCTAGTTCCAGGAAGAATTAGAGATGGAACGTTTCTACCTGCAGGGCCATGTGCTTGGCTCAAAGAGCAATGCTACCTTTGCCAATGCAGACTGCAGGCCACAGCAGGTGGAGTTTGCTGGCAGAGAGGCTTCTGCTTCTTAGCCTGTATTGAACACATAAGCAAGATGGGTAGACTGCCCATGAGTAGACTGCCTGTTTATAGAAATAACAAACAGGAGCTGAGCCTCTAGCTTATGCCTAACTTCTGTTTTCTCTTCCTAGATCGGCTGTTTTACATCTACACCTCAGGCACAACTGGTATGCCCAAAGCTGCCATTGTAGTACACAGCAGGTGAGAAGCATCAGCACATCCATCCTTGTCGCTTGGATGACAAAATATTCAGTTTGTGTCTTTGTTTATGGCGATTTTTTGACTGGGTATACAAAGATTAGTGAAGTTTCACTGGAAAATGGAGCTGCTGTGATGGTGGGTAACTGGTCTTTAAAACTGACTTCCCTGGTGGGGGCACATTGTGTCCTTTGGCCCCATCTCTTTAGAATGATTGACATATGGTAGGAGTCATGAAGCACAACTTGTGCTTGCGTGCAGTTATTTTGCAGCAGGGATGCTCATCCAGGAAATGGGAGATGTATGTGGCGTTCCTCCCCAATTTTGCAGGGTTGAGCTGGAAGGGGCTTCCATGATTGAACCAAGGAAGAGTGATAAGCTTATTTCCCCCATCAATATTGGGTCAGTCAGAAAGAATTAAGTTAGTGTCAGGCCCATGGTTGAGTGGGGAGTAGTTTGGGAGGGTGCTGGGGATGCAGCTGTTCTAGGGGAAGCTGTCCTGTTATAGCAGAGTTTGTTCCTGTTCACTGTTGGTTTTAAAAGGTACTGTATTGACAGTGGCAAGGATGCAAGGAAGAGTTGCAGTTAGACTCTGGTTGCTGAAAAAACAACTTGGCAAAGATCTTGCTTTGTCCAGGTGATCTGATCATGATCTATAATTCTCCTCCCAGGGAAAAAATAATAGGCCATAAAGGGCTCTGTGATTGAGCAGAGGGAGGCAACATCTGGAGAAATTGCTGGAGGCAGGGAGTTAAAACTGTAAAAGATCCAAGTGAAACAGACATTCTTTTTTTAAAAAAAAAATTAGATAGCAATTTAGATAGCAAAATTCTATGTATGTTTAGTCAGAAATAAGTCTTAGCGTGTTCATTTGGGCTAATGCCTAGGAAAATTTGCCTGGGATTGCAGCCTTGAAGAGCATTTCATTCCACCACTGTTGCCATCACCCATCTCTTGGGGCCATTTTGAAGTTCATGAACGGACTCTTCAAAGCAGCATTTATCAAAACGTTAGAAGCCCTTGTGTTCCCTGTGACCCCTTCAGGAGCTCCACAAGCATACCATAGGTGACTGCTGTCTGCTTGGTGCTATACCACTCTGTATGTACCAGCACTCTGGAATTCCCTGAAATTCACATATGTTGAATTTATATGTTGGTGGGGCTCTCCCACATATGTTGGTGGGGCTCTCCAAGATTCTGTTTAAGAATGTCAAGGACATCCGTTTCAAGGGCTCCAGCCCTTTTCAAGACTGAAAAGTTTCAAGATGCTGCTTTTAAGCAATCATACAGACAGCTACATTTGAGATCATTGTGTATGTAGTGTTATTCTCACCTACCCCATCCCAACATTTCCTGAGCGAAATCTCTAAACCAGAATATAGGGTCTTGCTTATCAGATATATCTAGTGGAGATGCTTTCACCAAACCCTAGCCTTCATTTGGCATAAACCAGGAAGAATTTTGTTATCTACATTCACATATGTTCTTTGTTTCTTTGCAGATACTACCGAATAGCAGCTTTTGGTTACTATGGCTACAGAATGACTTCCCATGACGTAATCTATAACTGCCTACCATTGTACCATTCAGCAGGTAGGCAGCAGTTGTTGGTGCTTGTTTCAGGATGGAGTTGGGCTATTGTATTGTACTGGTTTTCTACTGCCAAAGTGGATGGTTTTCTGCGGAACAACAGTTTCCCTTGCTTATACCCTCTTTTTTTCCTGCCTCTTAGGGAATATCATGGGCGCTGGCCAGTGTCTGATCCATGGCTTGACTGTAGTGATTAGGAAGAAATTCTCTGCCAGTCGCTTCTGGGATGACTGTGTGAAATACAAGTGCACAGTAAGGAGAGCCCCAAACTCTGCTTGTAGGTGCTACCGTTTGTAGAAGGTGGGAGCAAATATGTTGGTGGGGATAGTCTGCTTGGCAAGACAGCTACAAGACAAAAAGGGCAAGAAGACTAGAGGTGGGTGGGAAATGAAATATAGCAAAGATGATGAACAGGAAATGAATTTGGTGAGTTTTCAGTGTCAACTTTACTAAGGCTTCCTTAAGCACTCACAAGCAATTTTGTGCTAGCTTCTTTCCATTTTATGTTTGAACTGGCTTTAGAAAATATAGAAACAGTATCATCTAGATCAGCAGTCTCCAAAATGCAGGACCACTGGGTCTAGAAAATGGCTTCCCAGTGCTGCGCTTTCTGCTGCAGCTGCTTTCCAGCCAATCACCCCAGAAACTCATGCCAGGCACCTGCTTCTGCTACCAGTTGCCCCAGCAGGCTGTGTGCGCAGATTTCCAGGAAGAAGCAGCTGCCCAGCATGAATTTCTGGGGTGATCAGTTGGAAAAAAAACAGCTGCCACATGGAATGGAAAGTGCTGCGTCAGGTTGGGGATGACTTTTTTGGATGCAGGATCCATCCCACGGGCCATGGTTTGGCACCTGATATTGATGCTGAAACATTAAACTGCGCAGATGTTTCTGGAGCCAAAATAGTTTTGTCCTCCTGAACAGAACTGGCTGGGTAAGCTTCCTTTAGAAACTTCAGCCCCTACTCGCTCTACTTTGTAGGAGTATCTTGGATAGACACACTTGGTTTTCAACCCAAGAAGCCCTCAGTGAGAGAAGGATAAGGAGTCATTAAACCTCAATGGAAACTGTGCATACACAAATGCTACAGAAGATATTAACTTAAAAGGATAATGCAGAAATAATGCCGTCCAGAAAGATGCCTGTGATGGAAAATACGAGTAGCATCTTCCATGCATCCAAATGAATTGTGGACTGTGAATCAGATTTGTCTCATACACTGTTCCTCTTCATGGCACCCAGGAATCTCTTAAACAGTCACTTCACCTTGCCTTATAGCACAATTGCCTTAAAGCAGAGATTAGTTGAGATCAATCAGCACTCTCTTATCTGTGTTGGCAATGTGACCCTGAATTTAAATAACACAAAGCTGTTTGTGTTGCAATCGCATATGCTAGTGCAGTGCCCAGCTGGTAGCTTCCCATGCTTCTTGGAGACAAGTCTGCATTGCAAAGGAAGATTCCAGCAGGGAATCCCTTGGCTTTCTGCCGTCTCATTCCAGACTAGGCTATTTTGGGTAGCATACACTGTCCTGAAGAGAGAAAAACAAATTGGAACTCCGACACTGCTGACGCCTGACAACATCGTACATGACATTCATTAGGAAAAGCTCTGGTTTGATTTCTCCACTCCCATCTTGTCCTTTGGAGGATTATGTCAAGAACTAATTCCTCAGTTTGACCTCTACTCTTAGCACTTGCTTGCCATGCTGGGCTTCATTTCCTTTACGGGCTAAGGCTGAAATCCTGTGCACATTTAGGGCCCAATCCAATGGGCCTTACCATGGGTGGTATGCTCGTTCCGCCTGGGCAGATGCTGCGCAAGGCGCTGTAAAGCGCCTCCAACACTGGTGGTAAGCCGTTACTGCCAGCGCTGGTGCAGCGCCATGGCAACAATGGCCACGGGCGCCCCAACGGGAATCCCGCTTGCCTGCGTTGTGGCTGTTCTGGGGTGGTTGGATGGGTGTTCCAGTGTGGGGGGTGGTGTGGGGTGGGGAGGGACTGGCAGTAACTCCTGCTGCCAGTTCCCAATCTCTGAGTAAGTCCGCACGGCCTTACTTGGACGCCCTTGCTTCTGCACCGGCTAAAAAGCCGGTGCAGGAACAAGTAGACTCATTGCCTGCCCTGTGCCCATTCCCCACAGAGCCTCCTGGGGCTGTCTGGCTCCCACAGGATGCAACAGTAGCCACCTCAGAGGCGGATTTACCGTGTAGCCCAGGGTGGCGTGAGCCATGGGCACCGGGCAGTAGCGGGGCGCCATTGCGTGGAGTCTGTGGCGGAAACCGTGCGCTATTTGGCCCTCCCTCCCTCCTTCATCTCAATTTCATTCCAAAATGGAGCTATTGCGGGCGCAGGGAGGCGTGGCGTGGCGACGCATGGGGGCGGGGCAACGTCCTGGGGGTGCAGTTTCATCGCCCTACCGTGGGCGCGCTCGGGCCTCCGTTCATCCTTGAGCTGCCTGGCTATCGCTGTGTTTCTGAGCAGTCAGGCAATTCTGGATTGGGCTGTAAGTAAGCCCCTGAGTAAACATGCAATAGTATTGGGCTATAGGTCAGCTGACTTAAGGGTTATTTCTATAATACCATATTCTATGATATCGGACTTGTCAGTAGCCACTTGCCTATTTCTTTGTGATGATTTGTAAAAAATGTTTCTCTCAGTGGCAGGTAGAGGAGTTTATGTACTGTTTGGAAAAGCTGGTGCTCTTTTTCGTTTCTTTCAGGTCTTGCCAATTATTGGGAGGCTGGGTTAGGCTAATAACCGTTTTGTAGACTAAAAATGCTGCTTGACTTGTTTCCAAGACTGTATAGTAGTACAATCCTCTTATGTAATTATTGTACCACGGATTTCATATTGGGGGCAGATAATTTGTTTGAAAGTGTCCTTATGAAAAAGGATCACTGTATTTGCACATGTTGTAGTGCAAAAATGTATCAATATGTATGTTTGTTCGTATGGGTCCAAAGCAGTATAGTGCAAAGGATATCATTGTGCGAGAGTGTAGCGTTGTTATTTCCTGTGTCATTTTTCCTGACTTTCAAGGGCCCCCAAAATTAGGATTATCACTTAGTCATTCAAATTTTAATTGAAGAAATAGACATACATTTCCATAGGACTAAACTCCTAGTTCTGCAGACAAAAACATTTCTCTGTATTTTTAGAGTGTCTGTCTGTCTGTCTGTCTGTCTTTTTGGTGATTTTTTTTACAAAAATTTCTTTATTAGAATAGCAAATTACAGTGATGTGGGTTTTTTTACATTCGCATTCCAGGATCTCATTTTTATACATTTTAAATGCTTTAAAGTGTTCTAGGGTGGTGATATAGTGTCAGCAGATGTAGCCACAGTATTATTTCTAACTGGAAAAGTAATTTTAATTTCTGGGGTGGTTTGTTTTTTTTAATTAATTACCTTTATTTTCACAAGAGGGTACAGGTATCGGTTAAGGAAACTTAGGATAGGGTAAACACAGGTTACACACTTGGGTTACAGCATCATTGATTTTTTTTTATCTCATTAAACATAATTTTTAAAATTATTTTCCCTTACCGTATTACAATCCATCAGTTATCATTTATCTTATATCTAACTATACTAATCATACTCATTTCTCAATGATGAGGTTGAAGATAGCTGATTAAAGTTTAACTTTTGCTTTCAATCCAGTCATAAAAAGGCTTCCAATAATTACTGATTTTTTCTACATTACCTTCTCTCATTCTTTCTGTTAAGATGTCCATTTCAGTGACTTCATATATTTTATCTAAATTTGGAACATCTATACATTTCCACATTTGCATATATATTAGTCTCACTCCTGTATTAATATGTACAATTATGTGTTTTTTATCTCTTATCTTTGATTGTTGGCATAATATTTAGGAGATACAACTCCGGTTTGAATGGAACTACACATTTCAAAATTTTCTGTATTATTTCATGTATCATTTTCCAGAATTTTTTTTACTTCTTCACGAGTTCACCACATAGGATAATATGTTCCTTCAGATTTCTTGCATTTCCAGCATTTATTTGAAGTTCCTGCATACATTTTAGCTATTTTTTTCTGATGGTAGATACCATCTATAAAACATTTTATACAAATTCTCCTTAAAAGATACCATTTTCGTTATCTTAATATTTGTTGTCCATTTTTGTTCCCAATCACATTGGTATATTATATCCAAAAATTTTTGCCCATACCATCATTGAGTCTTTAACCATTTCATCTTCCATTTTAATCTTGTTAAGAAAATCATACATTTTTAAATATATTTCCCTTTATCCTCTAAAAATATCTTATCAAAGCTAGTTTCTTCTTCATAAAAACCTATTTTTTTATCTTCTCCGAGTCTTGATTTTATTTGTAATTCATTCCACCAGTCCAAGTATATTCCTTTCTCCTCTGATTTTAATTTATTAATCAAATCTCCTCTGTTATCCAACAGCTCACAATACTGTCTATTTTGGTCTGCTTTAATCCAATTTGGATTGGTAGATATTTCTAGTGGTTTTATCCACGTTGGCAGTTTAATATAATTTTTGTATCTTATTTGTTCCCATATCCACAATAAAGATCTTCTCAAAATACGTTGTTTGAAATTTTTGTTTTTTAACCTTGTCATAAAATAAAAACGCATGCCATCTGGGTTTTAGATCATGGGCTTCCAGCTTTAAGATCCGTAAAAGTGGTGTTTAACTGCCAAAAAGCAGTTTTCAACAACAAAAAAGCCCACCCCTGTTGTGTATTTGTGTAAATAGTAGCAGAGTTGGGGGCTTGGAGACCCATTCCAGCGCTTGCCTTAGCGCTCCGGAGCGAAGGATTGAAGCAATCGCCACATTTCCATAACAAAGTCTCTTTATTGTAGCGAAAGTAAGAAAGGTACAAAGGTTCAATCTGCCGGCTAGGAAGCCGGTAAGGTCTGGGCCGCTCGCAGGCGGCGTTTCAGTGCAGCTTTACATCTTAAGCACACACAGTGAAAAACTCCTTCTAACAACAGAACAAAGGGATGCAGCCAGAGTGTATCTGGTAGGTGGATACCTGAAGACCCCTTGTGCCCCATTTTACCCAATGGGGTGACCCTTAGAACACTATGAGCTCATGGGAATGTGCAGTGTTTCCAGCCAGGACTTCCCGTGTGAAACTGCCTGCTTATTCTACACTATCTTAAAAGGGAGTACAACTACTATCCCTAACAAGCTGGGAAGCTGCCTGCTGAAGGACACACAGGTGTTCTATCTGATCCTTAGACGGAGAGACGGAATGCCAGTTTCAGCCAGTTCTGGACTGTGAGATGTGAAACTGCAACAACCCCTACCTATAAGTACTTGTGTTAAAAATTCAAAACCCTTTAACTTCTTATTGAATCAAATTCAGATGAGTATACCAAGTAGCATTTTGTTAGCTAATTGACTTGCATAGCATCATTTCATAAAGTAGAAAAAATATTTTTGATACTCAATTACATAATGCGTGCGTGCGTGCATGTGTGCGTGTGTGTCTGAGAGCAAAAGCAAAGAAACATACTTTTTTTCCTCCACATCTTCAAATATTCTGACCCAGGTTCAAGATTGGTATCCTCACCGGGTTCCCATTAGGCTTTACCAGGATAGTTCTTCAAAACTGGTCTCCCTTATTTCTCCTTTCCAGGTTATCCAGTACATTGGGGAGATCTGTCGATATCTTCTGAACCAACCAGTGCGGGAGGCAGAAACACAGCATCAAGTGCGGCTGGCAATAGGAAATGGCTTGAGGCCCACCATATGGGAAGACTTCACCCAACGCTTCCGAATTAAACAGATTGGGGAGTTTTATGGGGCCACTGAATGTAACTGTAGCATCGCTAATCTGGATGGAAAGGTACTTGAAGGGGCTGCCATGCTAATTTTTGTGGCAAAATTAGTGGAATGCAAGCTTTTGAGATACTTCTTGCTAATCTGTTTAGTGAACAAATTCATGTAGGGGTTGGGTAGTGTCCTGCAACTTGCTTGCAGACATTTGCATGCAGTCTTCATTTCAAAGCGCTTGCTTGGTAGTAACTCCTTCTCTCATTCCATTTTGAACCTTCTGCAAGAAACCTGTCCTATTTTTGGCACTGGGCTGGATGCCAGCGGTCATGGCGAGTTACTGTGAACCTGCCCTCAACCCACTTAACAGTGAGAGGAAAAGTGAAACAGCCTGTGCCATTGAAGAAATGAGTCCTTGAATTAACGGGAAAATTTCTTCACAGAGTAAATTTATACTAGAACTGAGAGCAGATTGCAGGTTGAAGTAAAAGAAAGACCATCTTCACTTTCCTGCTGTGTCTACCGCATCCAGCTAATTTACCTCATGCTTATTTATCCTGACTGATATACTGTACATTTATCGGCACTCTCTTATTTATGGGCTGCATTTGGAGAACTAATTTTCTGCAAGGGTAGTCTGTACTGATGGCTAAAAGTGCTTATTTACAAAAATACTTGCATACCACCATCCTGGAAAATCACCAATTGTAGATAGATAGATACCTTTATTGGCATAACAAACACAAACAAACATACACAAGGTGCAAAATACAATTTTAGGAACGTCCCCTAAAACACTAAAACTTTAAATTGGACTCTCGGGCTGTATTAATCTTAATTATATCCAACAAAAATTTGCCAAGAGCAGTCAACACCAATTGTAGTCTCTTGCTTTCTTTTAAAGCTTTGTTCCATCTTTTGGTAGGTTGGTGCCTGTGGCTTCAATAGTCGGATTTTGCCCAATGTGTATCCTATCCGTTTGGTGAAAGTAAATGAGGATACAATGGAGTTGATACGGGGTGCAAATGGGCTTTGCATTTCCTGCCGCCCAGGTAAATATTACTATGATGCTTTATGCCTCAACACTCATTGTATGGGAGCTCCAGTGTTCTCTGCACTTAGATTCTGCTCAGTTGTTTCCTCTGATCTTTTTCTGTCCTGTGTGGAACAGTTAACAACTCAAGAAGTATATAACCACTGTAATCTTAAAATGGCTAGACTGACCACTGGGAAGTAAGTGATGTACTTCTCATGCATCGGGGTGGGATTTTTTTTTGTCAGTGATAATGAAATAAAAACGCATAACACCACTTTCTGCACTTCTCATTTTTGTAAACAAAAAACCACCCCAAAAGAAAAAAAAATTAACTGAGAAATCTGCAACAAAATAACAAAATAATGGGCTGATGGGATAATGATTGGGTCACAATCATGGGAAGGGGAGGGTGTGTATGCCCTGATGGCACTGTAGCGATCATGGCATCGCAGGAACCCAGGGGCATGTAAATGTACCTGGGATGGTTGTGAAGCCTCCCAGAGGGTCCTGTGAGCCTCCCTTCCTATTTGCAGTGAGTTCCTATTTGCAATTGGAACTGATTTCCGGTTTTCAATTGCAGTGACGTGCCGTATGGGGGTCCAGGGGGGTCACAAGAGCCAGAGCGGCAGTGGAGCAGCTGCCTGCTTGGGCCACTGCAGGCACAAAGGCGAGTGCTGTTTGGCCCACCCCACCCCTGTGCTTGAAGTGCTCCAAAGTGGAGCGCGGCGGGGCGGAGGAGGTGTGGTGGGGACAGTGCTGGAGGCAGGAAGCCAGCATTGGGGGTGGCGATTGTTTACCCGGCCAGGGCAGAGCCTTGGGGGGGGGGGTAAAATGCCACTACGGCAGCAGAGGGGTCTGTGAGGTTCCAGGACTCTCTGGGAGGCTTTACAACTCCCCTTGGTATATTTACTTGTTCCTGGGTCCCCACGGCGCTGCAGTTGCTATGGCGCACCCGGGATACCCATTCCTGTGCCACTCCCCTTAAAGGGGAATGGCCCTTTTTTGTCTTCAATGGTCGGTCACGATCCACTATTTGATGAGCACCTGGGTATAGGATTGCAGCCAAAATTAGTTTCTTAATGTTTTGGTGGGTTGTTGTGGCAAAGGTGGAAAGGAGCTGATATACACATTATCTTCCAGCCCAAACTGCCGTAGTACTGGACATCCTTGCTATTACTTTTTCCTTCTGGAATTCTTGCTATACTCTATTTTTAGGAGAGCCAGGCCTTCTTGTTGGCCGGATAAACCAAGAAGATCCCTTGCGCAGGTTTGATGGATATGTAAATGAGAATGCGACCAACAAGAAGATTGCCTACAATGTATTCCGGAAAGGGGACCAGGCCTACCTTTCAGGTACACATTTTAGTGGTTGATATCCCTGCTAATTGAACAAACGGGCACTTTTTAAGTGATGTCCTCCTACATTCATGTACATGCCCCACCTTTCTATCCACCAGATGGCTTTACAATGATAATAGTAAAACCAGCAAATCACTTACAAATGTAGATCATAAAAATAACAAAGGTAAAATATTTGGTTTTCTTACTTCGTTTGCCTGTGTCCTTGGAGCTGCTCCATATGGAAGGGTTTTCAAGTGTCTAACTAGCACTAAGCAATCTATTTAGACAAGATCATTGTTCTATAATTTCTGCAGAAGATGTCTGCTAATGATTGTCCTGTCAGCCGTTGCTGTAAGATAGTTGGGGCTTAAAGAGGTGGTTCTTCTCTCATTGTCTGAATGGCCTTGTGTTCTTGATTCATTCTGTTTGTGGTTGGGAAGCAACCTAGTCCTCAGTTGCTGAACCCTCGGTTGATTGTGTACCCCACAGACAGCAAAGCATGATGGTACTGGAAAGCAGACTCACAGCCCAATCCTAAGTAAGGCCAACATAGTAAGGCCGACATAACAGGGCTGTATCCCAAAGTCCATTAGGAGGCAGCAGCAGCGAAGTGCAGGCCAAGGGGAGGTTTTCTCCTTACACCTGCATAAGCCGCAGTCATCCCAATGGGGCTGCTCGGATTTGCGCCTGCTGTTTTGCAGGTGTAGGTGCACGTGTGCAGGAGTGGCCTGAACCAGGGCCGTCAAGGCTGGGGATGGAGTTTAGGCTTTGGCAGTACGGCCGTCCTGCGTCACAACCCGTTTTATTCCAAAAAGCTTTTAATTGTTGACAGGCTGGCTGGTTATTATAACCCACGGGGCTTGTTGTTTTTATATTGTTTTTAAATTTGTTTTTAAATGTGTTCTTAATTTTTGATTGTATTGTTTAATTCTGTTTTAATTGTTTTTAATTGTGAATTGTTATATTGTTTTTATATCTATATTGTAATGCCGCCTTGGGTGCCTTCGGGCACAATAAGGCGGGGTACAAATCTAATAATAAATATAAAATAAATAAATAAAACCCCCATCTCCGCCCACTGCGCCGCCCAGTTATACCCCTGGTACTCCTCTGGAATGCCCTTGGTGAGGCCTAGAGCTGCTGGCGGATGCGGCGGCGCCCAAGTGTTGTCGCTGCTGCTTGCACGGGTCCAGCACCGTACCGCTGACACTGATGCACTTGAAGGCGCGTTTGCGATGTTCGACCGGCTCAAGAGCGTAGCGCTGGTGCAACGGGGGTATAGGATTGTGCTCCCAGTGGCATACTGAAGCCAGCTTGACCTTTTGTTGCAGGAGATGTGTTAGTGATGGATGAGCTTGGCTACATGTACTTCAAGGACCGGAGTGGGGACACGTTCCGGTGGCGTGGGGAGAACGTCTCTACCACCGAGGTTGAGGGTATCCTGAGCCACATCCTCAGCAAGACAGATGTTGCGGTTTATGGGGTGGAGGTGCCAGGTAACGAAACCTAAATTATTATTTTTTTAGATGGAGAGGCAGACAGGTTGGACAGACAAGTAAGTGTGTCTAGGTTAGTGTGGTGTTTAGAAAGCTATTCTCCCTTCTGAAATTGAGGTCCAGCAAGAAAGCTGATGGGAGGGAAAAGAGCACACACCAAAACAAGCTACATCTAGCAGAGTTGCCCCCACCAGTACAAATAAAGCAGAAGGATAACCTCTTAAGAACAGTAGCAGCTCAGCTTCTTGACCCCAACATTTAGTGAAACAGGTACTGTGAGGGCATTTTTAAAAGAGAGAAGGCACCTCTTGAACACCCTTAGGCTTCACATCTGGAGAAGGCTTGTCATATGTGCCCGCCAATCAAGCCTTACTCAGTAATGACACATGGAGCAGAGCCTCCCTTGAAAATCCTGGAGAACTGCTGTCATCAGAGTGGACAGTTCTAGGCTACATGGCCCAATAGTCTGACTTGGTATATAGCAAGGGTGGCCAAACCATGGCCTGTGAGCCACATATACCTCTTTGACATACATATTTTTGACATGTGCAGCTTGCATATGTTGGCTGAGCTCCTTTTTGTATCACAATTAATATAAAAGGTAAATAAAAAGTGTTCATGCTTTATCATTTTTTTACCAGATTAAAAACTGAGAATCTGGTGGATTAAAATGTAAATTTAATGTGCATTGAACTCTTAGCATATTAATTTCCCATGTGTTTAAAAAAGGCATGCTTCCCTGTCTAGTTCTGAGAGATGCCGAGGGCGGCCACTGCAGACAAACTGGAAAGAGAGAAGAAAGATAAGCACACTCTGGAGTGCAGTGTTTATTAGTGTGTGAATTCTTTTTAAATGTGCATTACTGTTTGTTTAACATTTTATACACTGTACTTCAATTCCTCCAAAGAGCTCAGGGCAGTGTATGTGCTGCTGCCTTCTCCTTCTGTCCCCACAACAACCCTGTGAGATGGGTTAGGCAGAGATTGATAGTGACTAGACCAGTGGTTCTCAAACTTTTTAGCATTGGGACCCACTTTTTAGAATGACAATCTACAGCACTTCCCCTTTCCAGCATTCCATCTCCCCATATTTTCAATATGTCTGCTCTACATGCTTTGCAACTCACCTGAAATTGGCTTGCAACCCACTGGTGGGTCCTGACCCACAGTTTGGGAACCACTGATGTAAAAGCACTGAACTAAACTCAATTTTTTTAAAATGTCCCTCACTTGAAAATTCAAACTGTCAACACTCCCAAAAGGAAAATAGCAAGAATAATGTCTACAGCTTCCAAGATGGCTGCTCCCAGCTTTCTGCGACCCACCTGGCATCAGGTTGCGACCCACCATGTGGGTCCCCACCCACAGTTTAAAACACTGGGCTATACCAAGGTAACTGAGTAAGCTTCAAGGTTGAGTGGGGATTTGAACTCCCTGGACCATGTCCTACACTAAGCTGTACATTGTGCTGGCTCTCTTGGGTTGTTTTTAAAAGGAGAATGCATGTTAGGCAGACCAGTCTTTGGTGGTGTTTAATTAGGATATGCAAATAATTGGTGAAAAGTAGTTTTTGCGACCATATTGAGGTTCCTGTATTGCAAGCACACCATGAGCACAGGGGAAAAAAAACCCAAATATTGTAATAAATCCAGGTCCTATTATTAAAACGAATCACATTTGTGTCAAGGTGGAGGGAAGTTTACTTATGTTATTCAGTACACAAGACAAGGGCTGGGAGAACAGAGAGAAAGAAACTCCTGCAGTGGTTAGGGATGGTGGTGGTAGGTCCTGCACTGCCTATATTCGTCTAGCCCTCTCTCAGCAGTATTTTATTTTTAATGAGTACGCCCCCCCCCAAAAAAAAATGAAGAGAAAACTTAAAGGTTTTCAGAATGCTGGTGTCAAGGTACCAAATTCCACTCCTAGCAATTCTGTAGACATACGTAGTGCACATAGCCTTGTTTATAGCTCCTTCAGGCTGGAGCTATGTTATTCTTCTGCCAAAGGACTCCTCTTGGTTGCTCTCAATGGTGCAGCCTAGACCTCTGGCATGGATTGTTGGAGCAGAACACAACCCCTCCTCCCTTTATTATGCTGAATAGTTCTTGAGAGCTGTTGAACTGAATAAAAATTTCAGAGTGAAGAGTTAAAGCAAGCAAGAGGGCCGCAGAGTATCCCTTTCTCTTTTTTTAAGAGAAAGGATTCCAGGCAGATGCTCAGTCAACTACTGTCTGATTTCCTGGGTTTTATTTATTTATCCACCCATTATACATTTATCCTACTTTTCAGCTGAAAATGGCTGGCAGCAATTGAGATTCGGAACACAGTGCTGCTGAGAGGTGCTATTCATCAATGAAAACAAGTCACAGGACCACAAACTAAAAGACCAGAGGACAAGCGTAGAGGAGCAAAATCAGTTGTAAACGGATTTTATACAGTTGGAGCCAGCCTACACTTCTGGATGTTATAAGAGTGACGCAATAGCCCAGTAGCTCATATTCTTCCAGCCAGTGGCAGAGATTGAAGTAACACTCCACTCACTACTGAAGTCTTGGGGCAAGGGAATACCTGGAGCAGTGGGGAGCAACTTCCCTATAGCTACTAGATCTATGGCCAGCATCAGGCACTCCTTGTTCTTTCGGAGTGGATGGGAAGTGGTCCAACCTGATCCGATTGCCAGCTATGGATTGTGATAAGCCAGGACCTAGTTGTCCCTATTGTGGCGAGGTAATGTGCTTTTTGAAGGATGCTCTTTCCTTGGCACTTCCGTGTTCTTTTTAATTTTCAGGAGTGGAGGGCAAGGCTGGAATGGCGGCAATTGCTGACCCAGAAGCCAAGCTGAACCCTAATGTGCTGTACCTGGAGATGCAAAAAGTGCTACCCCCTTATGCACGGCCTATCTTTCTCCGACTTTTGCCTCAGGTCGACACTACAGGTAAACGGCACATCAGTAGTAAGAAGTCTGTCTTTATAGCTTAGGAAGGTGTCTCAGGTTGATGTTTGTGAGAATATCCTGGTGATCATTCAGTCTTCATTCCATATGCATCCTGTCTTTCAAGATTCTGTCTGGTCCCACCTCTGTACTTGCTTACTTGCACTTTGCCATTGATCTCAATAGCAGCAGATGCTTATATTCTAATAAGTGGAGACTTATTGTGGGAATTGACATGCTCATACTTTCCCTCTCAACATCCATGCACTTGAGCTTATGCAACAGAATTCTATGTTCTACATTTGGCTAGCAAGAAACAAGATGCATTCTTGTTTGGGCTTCTTCAAAAGGCACAGATTTCCAAGTAGGCTGTTGCTAAAGTTTGTTTTTAAAGTTTGCTAAAGAATCCATTGTCCATGCTCACAAAGAACCTGCCTGTTAGCTACAGTATGTTGGTGTCTTTAAAAATACTCACTCGCATTGGAATTAAGAGCCTTTTCTCAGTTGGCATGGGACTGAACTTCTCATGTTTTTGCTGTGTGGGAGCTGGTGAGATACTGACTTTCAGAGCGAAATGAGCCAATTTTCAGTGATAGGAATAAGTCCAATTGGCATGTGACACAGATTGCATGATGGAGAATTAAATATATTGGATAATAGCTTAATTAAATTAAGTGAGCTTCCTGATCTTGTAATGCAAAGTAGCATGTACTTGCTAGAAGCATGTGGCTGACTTATATTTTTTATTATTGTATTTATTCAATACATAACAATAAGTGTTTGTAGCAATAAGTACCATCAATATTTATCTTCCAACACTGCCATGACTTCTTCAAATGCATCCATGATACATTCTCTTCTCCAAAAACTATTCTAAAACAGCAAGGCACCCATGTGCGCGTGAACTCTCTCTCTCTCTCTCTCTCTCTCTCTCTCTCTCTCTCTCTCTCTC
>JAJKFI010000167.1:396002-435823 GCA_029204185.1 Lerista edwardsae | reverse complement strand
CTCTCTCTCTCTCTCTCTCTCTCTCTCTCTCTCTCTCTCTCTCTCTCTCCATGCATTTAATAAACAGCAGACCAATATATTAATAAATTTCCTCTAGAACTTACCTCGGTCTGTTTTCATACCCACGTTCAACAAGGGGCACAAACTTTTTACAAAATTACTTTTATTTCCCCTCTCAAAATCCCCTTGTGGTCAATTTCTCCATTAATGCAGTTTCCCATACTCTATTTAAATATTTTTGAAAGGAGAATCCAGTTACATCCTTCCAGTTATGTGCAATTTCTGTCCTTGCAACTCCCACAAGGATTTCTACTAATTCTTTATTCTTCAAACTCTCCTTTTTATCCATAAATAAGGAGAACAGTAAGAGGGTTTAATTGCAATTAATTAGGATGCCGTCCTCACACCATGCAGCCCCAATTCAGCTTGCTCAGATCTGTGCTTGCTAAATAGCAGCTGCAGATCCATCAGTGTGGCTGGCTCCTACCCCAGGGTAAGGGCACAAACATGCCTTTGTCCCATGGAGGCTCCTGGTAGCTCTCAGCTTGCACTGGATAAGGTGCAGGCATGCCCACTTCAGCACAAGCTAGGATTGCGCCCTAAGTGTAATTGATTTCTCATGAACAAATAAATCTCTAATTCTATAAATACCTATTTTTTTCCCATCCTCTGAATTGTGCATATTTTCTTCAAACTGAAGATCCAAAGTTTGATGCTCCAAAAAGGGCATAATGGGGATATCAATGGGGCTAACGTTTTCATATATTTATGCCCTATTCGTATTGTTTCTTTAATAATGGGTTTGAATTTGTTCTGTTTTCATCAGCAAGTTAGACATATATAAATGAGCTTTAATTTTACGCTCTCCTTCTACAGCTTCCATATGAACCCAATCAAGGGTCTTATTCATTTGAATAAAGGCGCAATCCTAAGCAGTGCCAGACTGGCGACGCTGATGGGCCAGCGCCATATCTGATGCTGCTTAAGAGAGGCTGGAGCCGCCTTGCGGCAAGGGAGAGTTCACTCCCTTACCGTAGGGGAAGCTCCAGCCTCCCCTATATGCTCCTCAGATTTGCGCCTGCTGTGGTGCAGATCCGAGGAAACTGCGCGGCCTGAATTGGGGCCGTGCAGCTTCCTGCGTGGGCTTAGGATGTGGCCATATGGCTGCCTCCCAAGCCTACCTATGTCCCGCCCCCAACCTCCCTCCCCCCCCAATCCCCATGCTGATTTGGCACAGAGCCTCCCTCGTGCCAACTGGCTTCGGTTGGCACAAGGGAGGCTTCCCATTGGCGCTCTCACTGATTTTAGATACCTCTTGCATACCTCTTTTTTGGACGTCGTCCCTCTCTAGGCTCTAAATGGGAAAGCCTAGCTGGGTACGAATAAATCACTTGAAGGGGAAAATTAGTGGTCATTAGAAGTGTTATGTATCCCTACCTCCCATCTGTCAATTCTCCCCTGCCAATCAACAAATTCAAGTCATCTCAGCAAGTATGGGTTCAGGAGTACAAGACAATGAGTAATTCCACTCTTGGCTTGTGTCTGCTGTCATGACAACTCCTGTGAGGCCATAGAATGCTGGGCCAGCCAATGGAAAGAACAGTTGGGGAGTCAGTTGGTGACAGTTGGAAGAAGGATTATCTGGAGCAGCTGAAGAGAGGAAGAGAGGTGAGCACCAGAAAGACAAAGGAAACTGAAAAGGCACAGTTATGCCAGCAAAGTTTGGCTTCCACAAAGGACACCATAAAGTATGTTTGGACCATTCTTCAAGTCAGAGAGGCCAGCATACAGACATGCGCCATCCTCCCTGACTCTGAGAGTAGTCCAGATATGCTTTATGGTGGCCCTTGTGCCAGCTAAACTTTGCTGGCCTAACTCCAGTTTAGGATTGTGCTTCATAGTAATGACCAAATGCCAAGTGTCTTTCCAATCTGTGATATTTATTATTGCAAAACACTACACATTTCTTGCACTCTGTCCTGACCTAAACAGTTTCCCTACATTATTCCAACCTCCCTATGCTTCTAAAAGCAATCCTAACCTGGAATTAGGCTGGCACAGTTAGGCCGGCAAAGTTTGGCTAGCATAAGGGCCACTGTAAAGCGTGTTTGGACCACTCTTGGGAGGGAGAATGACGCGAGTCAATCAGTCAATCAACCTTTATTGGCAAATAATACACAAGACTTAATAGACAATACACAATACAAGGGGTTTAAATAAAGTAATATAAACTGAAAAATAAAAATGAAATAAAATATATAAGATATAAAATGCTAAGGCAAAGATACTAAGATAGCTTGTTTGTAGGATTAGGATGTAGCTTCTAATATTTCACAAGATAGTGCAAAAAGATTGCTGTCTTCTCAACAACTACAGGATCATCTACTGACAAGGCATTCTTTAAAACAACATGCTCAGGATAGCTGCTCCACTTCCTCAGCAGAGGTATGTGCTGGCCTCTCTCACTCCGAGTGTGGTCCAAACATACTTTACGATGTCTCTTGTGCCAGTCAAACTTTGCAGGCCTAACCTGGTTAGGCTAGGATTCCAGGTTAGGATTGCACCCTAACAGTGCAGAAAACTTTATCCTGTCATGGCATGCTAAATTTTCCTGCAGCATTCATTACTCATTTAATGTTTCCAATATTTAGCAATGAGCTTTTGTACTTCTGCCAAATTGCATGCCAAAACCTTCTTATCCTTTCATAGAATCATAGAGTTGGAAGGTACCTACTAGGTCATCTAGTCCAACCCCCTGCCTGTAGCAGGAAATCCTTCTAGAGCAGCTCCAGCAGGTGCCTGTCAAGCCTCTGCTTGAAGGTCTCCAGGGAGGGAGTATTCACCACCTCCCTTGGTAGACTATTCCTCTGTCGAACCGCCCTTATCGTCAAGAAATTCTTCCTGATGTCCAGCTGGAATTTCCTCTCTTGCAGTTTGTACCCATTGGACCTAGTTCCACTGTCAAAGGCAGATGAGAACAGATTTCTCCCTTATGACAGCCCTTCAGATATTTGAAGAGTGCTGCCATATCCCCTCTTCCTTACTGACTTTCCAAGGATATTTGTTGGTGACAGCTGTAGTGTATTGAGGCAGTGGTGGTAGAATTTATTAGTTATACATAATTTACTTGTGTTAATTGTTTTTAAGGTAAATAAAAATTGTTATATTTATTGGTAATCCTTGAGTTTAATCTGCTTCTCCTCATCAATATTGGTAATGAGAACTGTATGCACTGCAGTACTGCTTCATTCTGCTGCCATGTGTACAATACGGCTTTCTTCCCACCTGTAGACTGAAGTCACGCAATCAGTTTGGTTTCATATATGCACTGGGCCTCATATACACACAGTGGCGTTTCTACAGGGAGGGCAAAGCTCTAAGTCTTGCAAGAAGCCTTACCTTGCAGGGGACATCACTCCTCTCCTGCACCGTCTTAGCCAATCCTCACAGGGAACAGCAACATCTTGGCGTTGCTTATTGGCTATAGCAGCAAGGGGGAGGAGGGATTTACATGACAGGGTAAGGCTTCTTGCAACACTTAGAGCTTTGCCCTCCCTGTAGAAACGCCTCTGTCTACACAGGTTCTAACTGTCTGCCGGGAGGCTTCCAAGCTCCCTGTATTAACAGCACTATTCAATGATTCCAGTGGCAGCACTGAACCAAGGTCCCTGCACCTGAGTCTAGTGGCTGTCTAGGAAGTACCAAGCAGCTGTTTACAGCTGGCAGGATCACACAAAACCAAAATGAATCTGGAGCTTTAAAATGTCACAATTGTATTTCATTTAAGTTTTGAATAATTGCTTCTTAAGGCACCACTGGAGCTTTGTGTGAATTGTGGCTAGTGAATGTTTGGCCCCACAGTGGTGGCTGGTAAAACTGAGAGTGCAATCCTAACCTGGAGTTAGGCCAGCATAGTTAGGCCAGCAAGGTTTGATTGGCACAAGGACCACTGTAAAGCGTGTTTGGACCACTCTGAGTCAGGGAAGATGGCGCACGTCTGTTTGCTGGCCTGTCTGACTCCAAGAGTGGTCCAAGCATACTTTACTGTGTCCCTTATGCCAACCAAACTTTGCTGGCTTAACTATGCCGGCCTTATTCTAGGTTAAGATTGCACTCTCAGTTTTACCACAATCTTTTCAGATGTATTTGACATTTCAAATTTGTTACACTTAATAGATTTCACAGAAAGCATTCTAGAAATGTCATTGTATCTACCTTGATAAAGATTCAAGCAACCTTCTAGACCTGAGGTCTCCAAACTATGGCCTGCGGGCAAGATCTGGCCTGCAGCAACTTTAAATATTTGACATTTTTCCTCATTATATATCATTTCTCGGTTTAATCATGGCATTGTTTCTTTGTAAATACCACATTTCTCTTTTGTTCTGAATCATATCATGCTGATTACAAAAAAAAAATCTAAGTAAAACATTCATTTAAATTTCATTCATTATAAAGCTGATTTTTTTTTTTTAAGCCCACAAAAATCTGTAAAATCTGATGTGGCCCTCATACTGAAAAGACTGGAGACTCTTGTTCTCTAAAATAAAAAAGGACTGGAATAGCAACTTGTAAAGCCATTTCTTCCTACTCTTTTTCCACACTTCAGTAATGTATACAGTCATTTTCACTTGGTGCTTACATTGAGCACATTATATACTCATCCTTGTGCATGTAGACACACGTACACACACATATGTAATGTCAGATTTCATTACTTTAAAGACATCTTGACCTCTTCATAGTTGCAAAACTGGGTTCTTTGGAAATATGAAGCACTTTACAGGGTGGAATACTTGTGTCCATGAGTTTGAGGTCCCCAAAAGAGCACATAAAGCACCTTCTTCTGCGGAAGTCTGTTACCCTGCCCGCTTGACAACCTGAGCCACCTTTTTTAAGATGTAGTGGCAAAATGATTGGTCTGGTGGACTTCCCAACATAGTAATGTCCATTATATCTCCCTTTTTCATATCTCTCAATGAATAATCTAGTCTAGAATTAGCCAACCTGTCTTTCAAAGGAAGAACTGGTTCCTTCTGTAAACGTTCCTGATCTTGAGTTGTGATAACATTACTCATACAGCCTTTTTTATATTATTTTATCTACTTTTGAATGCAATTATCTCCAGCTTGACTGTTTTGAACTCCCAGATACAGCCACTTTGTCCTTGTTTCTGCCTTTGTTTCCCATTCTGAAGAAATTCTCCCCTTTTTTCACTTCTTCTTTCCTTTTTCCAATAGGTACTTTCAAAATCCAGAAGACTCGTTTGCAGCGGGAAGGCTATGACCCACACCAGACATCTGATCGGTTACATTTCTTAGATGTAAAACTTGGCAAGTATCTACCATTGGATGAACATGTATATGAGAGGATCCGGGCTGGAAAGGTGTCTCTGTGATTCATCAACACAGAAAAGCCTTGCCTCGGCAGAGAAACAAACTTGCCTAAACAAGTGGAGCAAGGTTTTTTTCCCACAATGGCTGCATCAAGGACAAAACCTTCTAAATGATGGGGTGGGGTGTTAAGATTATCCTTCCCATTTTTAAGAGCACATTAACCGTTTGCTGGGCAAAGAGTGACCCTTTTCTACTATTCATAGTTTAAAATTGTATTTTTAAAATCTTTGTAACCATTGTGTTGGTTGGACTCCAACTGAAATAGGAAGGGCTTGTAATCTGCATTATTACCTTTAAACCTTTTGATAATGGTGAGACTGAGCCTGCAATAGTACTGATCAAGTTGCCTCCTGCTATGTGTCTCAGCCAAGATTCACTGCTTTGAGGAAAGAGCATAAAAGCCTCCGGTGTCGTTGGAATTCTGCGTTCCTAATTCACTCATTATGGTCCTTTAGTTGTCATCAGTTTGAGATCTGCTCTGCAAAAGCCCAGTTTTGATAGGGCTATAAGTTGCCTGTCAAAATAACAGCATTCAGTTTATCTGCAGAGACATGGTCTTAAAACAAACACCCTAATTTTATGATGTAAAATGTTGGTGTGGCAGTGTAAGACTTTTATTAAAGCAAATTGGCGGGTTGGGGGGGGGGAGAAAGTCTCATTGCTTATGGTGATCTGATTGAAGAAGAGCACTGTGGTGCTTGAAAGCTTCCACACGTCTACAGCGGCTTGTCAAAACTGACTTCTGGACTTTTGGGTCTGTAAGGTGGAAGTTGTCCACATTATTTCATTACATTTGTCTAAAGACACATTGGCATAAATGGCAGTTCTTGGACCAGAGCTGTGATCTGTTTCAAATATTTTTTTTTAAATTCTCATCCAGAATGTTGGAAAATAGTTCAATAACACTGTGAAGCGCTATTTCGTAGTGCCACTTGCTTGTTCATATTGTGACCCACGCTGTTCATTGTAGGAAACAAATAACAATTGATCAAAGGCATTCTGCAACATCATTCTATCATTCACCCTTCATCAGTATGTGACTGTGGACTTTTCTAACTGTACTGACTTTCATCAGTGCAATTTCTATAGTAGTGTTCAATTTCAGTGTTTTTAAAAAGGGGGTTGGGCTTTCTGGGTGACCATGAGGTCAAGGATGCCGTAATTCTTCCTCCTCTTAGTATTGTTATCAGCACTGATGTAAATACCCTCATGAAATTTTTATTAAATGCATTCTTGGAGTGTCCCAGGTCTCTTCTTTCAGGCTCCTGAGTGCTTTAGAAGGGAAGAATTTGTCTTCTATTCAAAACCTTTTATTTTTTGTCTTTTTTTGGACAGAGGTGAAACTTTGCATGAAGCCATATTATTAAGCTATTATTTACACACAGTATTAACTGGGCCATTGTTAAGTCACAATTTGTACACCAGTGGAGTGTTTCTTCTGTCTTTCTCTTAGGCCCAGAATGTGCCTTTTGTAACTTCTCATCAGGACTAGACAAAGCAGACGTTAGCATTCATAATAATTATGTTACTAATCCTCAGATAAGAGGCATCTACAGCTAATGGAACCCAGTTGGTGGAAAAAATGTTCATTAGATTCTAAACAAAATTAAAGTTCACTTGCGGTTAAATGAAATCATGCACTGAACTAACTCAGTTGAAGCAAAGTTACATTTTCAGACTGGGTCACTATTGTCAAAATATAACTTTGTTTGGGGGGGGGAGAATAAAGATACTTTAAAGAACATCCATGTTTCTTTCCTGTTTTTTCTTCAGTGAGAATTTTGGATTCAGCTGTACATAATTTCAGTCAAGTGAACGGGTCAGTCATAGTCAACCTTCAGTTCAGCTCCATCATATTTTCTTGAACTTATAGATGGAACTAGCAACAATGTCTTTGTGTATGAAGCCCATAATGGAATCAGCTTTTGTGTCTTGTCATCCCTTTCTGGTAAACCACATAGTCTTGATAGCAGTTCTCTGGAGCAAAGGCTAGAATGTATAACTACTGCTGCCAACATGTGGTGGTGGTAATAAAAGTAAACTTGACTGCAATCAATCAACCTTACTTCCAAATAAAAACACTTTATGATTCTAATGACAAGCAGGCCTTTTGTGAAACAAGGCATTCTTTTGTAATGTTGGATGTTCTACACCAGTGGTTCTCAAATGTTTTAGCACTGGGGCCCACTTTTTAGAATGGCAATTGGTCGGAGCCCAGGAGAAGTGATGTCATGGCCAGAAGTGACATCATCTAGCAGGAAAATGTTTAACACCCCATACAAAAATATCAAATCAATTAAGTAAAATTAAATGTTTACAATAAGTATGTTTATTTAAAATTTTAAAAGACTAACCATTTTAACCAGTCGCCGATCTGTTTTTTAAAAATTATCCAAACCTCCCAAAGGTTGCAATCCTACCCACATTTGCCCAGAAGTAAGCCCCATTGATATTGTTAAAAGCATATACATAGTAGCCTGTTAAATGTACAGATCTGTAACATTTCCCCAAATGCAGTCACATACCCTGTCTAATAAACATACCATCAAGTCTAATAAAAATAAAATATACACTGAAATGAATGGGGACTCATCTAAAATTGGCCCATGATCTACCTAGTGCGTACTGACCCACAGTTCAAGAAACACTGTTCTACATCATCAATACTGCACAATAAACATTAGTATAAATTTATAAATATTTTATAGTATATAAAATATTAGTATAAGTATAAATTTATACTGCACAATAAATATTAGCTTTCCATCTCATAACTTATCTTAGATTGCATTCTTGTTGTGGCAATTTAATACATTCTGAGTAGCCAGAGCATGCTACTTTGTACCAGAGGATGATACCTTGTTCTTCTGTTCTTCTCCACACACCTTCAGCTAATGCTTCTAAAGCAAATGTGCTGAAACTTAGTGCAAAGAACACATGCTGGTCATTTTCTGGTCCTGTATTTCAAGTGAATTACCATGCTTTTTCACAGCAAGAACTTGCTCCTGGGTCAAAACTCAATTTTGGGTCCATCAGAACAGATTGTTGTTTAAAACCCTTCAATATAATTATGGCATTAGCGTTAACCATTGCCAACATTCCTGTAAATGCCTCTTTCCTGACAATAGTACAGTATTTCTTTTGTGGTAGGTAACATGGAGGAAGGGGAGAGTCTTGTTCTGGAAGAAAGCTAACCTTCCCTCCCTGAAAAGTAACATAGTACCACCAGCTTTATGTTTCTTTACATGGGAACACAGTCTCTCAGAATCATAACTTATGATGTTAGCTGCTTGGAGTGGCATGTTTAGCAGTAATTCAGTGAACTAAGAATGACAAAACAGCAAATATACTAAGCAGCCATTTTAAGATCCAGCCATACAATACATCTGCTGGAATACAGTGATTACTTTTTAGTCTGGTACTGAAATGCCATGACAGCAGCCAAATCAGATTTTGAAGTTCTACAACCTTGGCACCACAATAGAGAGGGTTTTTTCCCCCCACCAATGTTGAAGACTTGAGTGGGTGGGCAGGATCACATGGGAAGTGATTATCTTTCATGTAACTTGATACTAAACTATTTAGGACCTTAACGTTTTTGACCCTTAACCTGAGATCTGTGGATGGTTTCCCACTCATTAACAGAGTGGGGGGGAAATGGTGTTTATGTGCATTTTTCTGAGCCTTTATACAATTTTCAAAGGGATCTGTGACTCCAAAAAGGTTAAGAACTACTGCTATAGACTATTGCCTCCTGTTGGATGGATGGAGCACACACATTTTAATAACTATTTGTTGTTCAGTCGCTAAGTCATGTCCGATTCTTCACGACCCCATGGACCACAGCACGCCAAACCTCCCTGTCCTCCACTAACTTCCGGAGTTTGCCCAATTTCATGTTCACTGCTTTGGTGACACTATCTAACCATCTCATCCTCTGCCGCCCTCTTCTCCTTTTGCCTTCGATCTTTCCCAGCATGAGGGTCTTTTCTAAAGAGTCATCTCTTCTCATGAAGTGGCCAAAGTATTTGAGCTTCAGCTTCAGGATTTGTCAAGCGCTCAGGCTTGACTTCCTGTAGGATAGCCCGATTGGCTCTCCTTGCAGTCCAGGGAATTCTCAAGAGTCTTCTCCAGCACCATAATTCAAAAGCATCCTCATAATGTCTTGTTCAGCACTCAGGGCTCTTTCCCAGTCTTACTAGTGGCTTTGAACTGATGACCAAAATCCTAGCAGTCCTGTCTGCTTTTCCATAAATCTAATCAGACTGTTTCTTTATCTAACCAAAAGATCTTAACTGAGAAGGCTTCCAAGTACGGGTAACTATTTGTTGCTGGGGAAACATATGTATACAGGTTATATAAGGTTCCGTTTTCTCTGACAACACTTTAAAAAAGCTTAAGTTTACTTCCGGTGGATCTACTGGTGTTTTGCATAGAAATAGAAAAAGTACTGAGTAAGGCATGCTTGACTTCTTGTTTCATTAGATATTTTTCCTCCCTGGGCTGACATGAGTATAGCGTTGGGGAAAACTATACCGAATTTTAATGTAGCCGTAATTATGAATTAGGGTATGAACCCCTGCTCTTGTGACTAGTGGGTGGTTGTTGTTATTTTGTTGGGGGGGGGCGCGAGGGAACGCTGCCCTGCCCAACAAAAACTAAGTTAAACTGAATTCTCCAGTGACTTATACTGGCGATTCCCATTTCCCCTTCAAAATAGAAAAATACTTTCATGTAAACTCGGTATTCTCCCAGCAAGAGAATGAGAGCATTCCTCTGGGATTTTGCATCTATTCCCCTGCCCCACATCTCCTTCCGGTGCCATTGAAGCGGTCTCTCCTGACGTGAGCCTCGAATCCATGGAGTTATTATACACTGGAGAAGACATAACGTCATTTTCTTGAAGCCGAGGGTCTAATAAGATGGCTGACGCAGATCATCGCTGCGAAGGAGGAGGATTGCTGCGAATTCACGAATAAAAATCTCCCTGCACGCGTGTAAAAGTTAATTTCAACCTCTTTAAGCATGCCTGCGTGTTCTGCATACGGGTGTGCGAATTGCTGTACGAAAAATGGGATTTAATTTCCACGGAAAGATTCATGTATTCACATTACATTGGTTCAATAAAACTACCATTCAGTGAGTACTGAACATTAACAGAATTTGTTTTTCTTTTCTTTGGGGGGGGGGTTGAGTGTAGAAGTTAAAAAAAATACTCTTAATAGTCTAGAAGTAAAAAAGAATTACTCTCATATTGACAACTACTTGTGTCATGAAGAGATTTTAATGTAATTTTCCTACTGTAATACTTATGAAATTCTGAACATTAACAGACATTTTTTTTACGGGGCATGGCCTTTTTATTTTTGGTTGTGTAGATTTCAAAAAATAAGTCTGTCAAAACAGTGCAATCTGAGTTTAAATAGACAGCAAGTAGCATTTCGTCCTGTGTTCAGTAATATAATTATGCGGAATTAAACCTTGTAAATTGCATATTAACTCATAATAAGGTTACCAATAATGTTTCTCCACGATCACACGTTTTTATTTTCGTAAGTTTTTACTTCAGGAGTAAACTATTCAGTCCTAAACAGTACGAGAAAATCAATCTGAAATGCTTGGAATCAGCATTGTTTTGAGTTCAAAAACGTGGCCGCTAAGCCCGCCCCCTGGCTTCAATTCTGCCGCATTACTTCTTAAGGCAGGGCCATGGGTTGCTCGAATCCAAACCTCCTTGCTCGAATCCAAGCAGGTTAAATGACTGGAGGCGGCATCCCTGTACAATTAATAGCCGCCGACTGAAGCCAGGGGGCGGGCTCAGCAGCCATGTTGTTATGCTCAAAACAATCCGCATTCCAAGCATTTCAGATTGCTTTGCGCGTGCTGTTTAGGACTTAATAGTTTACTCCTGAAGTAAAAACTTACCAAAATAAAAACGTGTGATCGTGTAGAAACATTATTGGTAACCTGATTATGAGTTAATATGCAATTACAAGGTTAAATTCCTCGTAATTATATTACTGAACATACCTGACGTTCAGCAATAGAAATGCTGTCTATTTAAACTCAGATTGCACTATTTTGACGGACTTATTTTTTGAAATCTACACAAGCAAAAATAAAACGGCCAGGCCCCATTAAAAATTTTTTTTGATAATGTTCAGAATTTCATAGATATTACAGTAGAAAATGAAAGGCGGAAAAATAAAGTGTGAACGTGAAGGAAAGAAAAAAAATGAAAGGTGGGAAGAAAAGTGTAAATGGGAAGGGGGGAAAAAGGAGGGGGGAAATATATATTTTTTACCTTCTAGACCATTAACAGTGGGTGTCAGAAAATGGTGAATACGACAGTGTTTCAGTGAACTGTAATTTTATTGAACCGATGTAATGTGAATACATGAATCTTTCCGTTGAAATTTAATATTCAAAAATGCCAGTCTCTGACAGAGTTCTTTAATGTAATAAACCAAACATTTTGTATCCGAAAAATCACTGCTGAAGGTTGTGTGTGGATTGAGTTCCTTTTACTTCTTCATACCTACTTCAGTTTGTGAAGGGTTGCATACTTTATGAGGTAATATTTTTCAGTATCAATTAATCACAATGATTTTAAGTACCTGTGAAAAGTGATCCCATTTTTCGTACAGCGATTCGTGCACCCATATGCAGAACACGCAGTCATTATTAAAGACGTAGAGATTAACTTTTACTCGCGTGCTGGGTGAATGCACGGCAATCCTCCCTGGCGGTGAGTCAGCCATATTGTTACGCCCATGGCTTCAAGAAAACGGTATCATGCCGCCTCCAGTCAAATATCTAACCTGCTTGCTCGAATCTTTTCAGGTTTTCGATTACCACGCCCTGGCTTCCGCCCGCGAGCTCACGACTACCGCTTGTGCTTCCGCCCGTGCTGTTCCCCTTTCCACTATGGGTCCCCCTGGTCTCGTCGCCGGGCCTTTCAGTTCCCCCTCTCGGCTCCTTTCGTATCCTGCCCGCCATGCCCGGGTCTTCGGTGTCACGGCGCGGCCCCGCCGCTTCGCCGCCCCAAGTCTCGGTCTTCCCTTCTCCGCAGGAGCTGGGCTCTGCGCTGGCTCAGCTAGTCGCCCAGCGGGAAGCTCAGTCCGGGCCTGTCGGGCGCTTCTCCCTGGGCCTATCAGGCGGGAGCTTGGTGCGGATCTTGGCTCAGGAGCTGCCCGCCGCCGCCGCCTCCCCTGCCCGCTGGCTCCTGGCCTTCGTGGACGAGCGCCGGGTGCCGCTGGAGGACCCCGAGAGCAACTACGGCGCCTACAAGGTGGCGGCTGGAGGGGGGCAGGTTCGGTGGGTGGAGGGGTTGTGGGGCTCGGGCTGGGCTGGGCTGGTTTCCTCGGTCGGAGAAGAGCCTCGGCGTTGCTTTTCAGGTGTAGAGGCGGCCCTGACCCCGCCCGTGGTAAGCCTCAGTCTGGCGAGTGCTGAGATGGGCTGCCGTTGGCCTTGCCTGGTTTCTTTGCTTGCTTTAAAACAAAAACCCCCTCTCATCTCCACGTTCCTCTTCACCCGTTTGTTTACAAAAAATTTTAATTATCCAGTGCCAGGGATTCCTCCAGCGCTTTACGGAGCACGAAAGCGAACCTCGTAGACACCTGTGGGGAGGAACTTACAATCGAAATGTTGACAGACTGGGGAGCGGGGAGAGACCCTTGCGTGGTTGAGGATGGCTTCTTCGGTAATTGTTACGTGACTTGTGATTCCTTATTTCAGTCCCAGCTCCTCTCTAAAATCGCCTTGCCCGAAGACCAGATCGTCGTCATCAATCCTTTGCTACCGGTGGAAGAGGCTGCTGCAGATTATGCTACCAAGCTGAAAAAGGTACCACTGGAAGATGTGCCTTTTTGATGTTAGTTCGGAGATGTTGGTTTGTGTTGTGCAGCTAAGAGCAGGCAGCTATTCTCAGGGCGCAAATCTAAGCTGAGTTAGGCCAGCATATGCTAAACCAGCAAAGTTTGGCCAGAACAAGGGACACCGTAAAGTATGTTTGGACCACTCTCAGAGTCAGGGAGGCCAGCACACAGGTGTGAGCCTCCTTCCTGACTCTGAGAGTAGTCCAAACCAGGGGCGTATATTACCTATGGCGACCCATGGCACGAGCCATGGGCACCATTCTTCAGGGGGGCGCCGTGGCACCCCCGGGCCCCACCCTCCGCAACATTGCGCGCTGTCACCCCCCCTCCTCGCAACGTCGCGGCTGGGGTTTTGCCACTCTGTGAACCAGGAGGCGTGCCGCAGCTTGCCATCTTTTCCTGCCTCCCGCTGGGACTTTAAGGCCAGCCGCTGGCTTTAAAGTCCTACGGGAGGTAGGAAAAGAGGGGAAGCCTCAGCGTGGCGCACCCCTCGGCTCTGCAAACCGGGAGGTGCCCCGCGGCTTGCCTTCTTTTCCTGCCTCCTGCTGGCCTTAAAGTCCCAGAGGGAAGCAGGAAAAGACGGCAAGCCACGGCGCGACGTGCCCCCCCCCCTGCCAGGAGACAAGGAGGCGGGGCTTGGCTTCTGCCCACCATGTTAGCTGACATGGCGGACAGAAGCCACACCCCACAACGTCATGACATCGTGATGTCATGACGCTGTGTGCCATGAGCGTGGTTTCGCCCTGGTATGCCTCTGGTCCAAACACGCTTTATGGTGTCCCTTGTGCTGGCCAAACTTTGCTGGATTAGCTTATGCTGGCCTAACTCCAGTTTAGGATGGCGCTCTCAATGTCTTAGTGCTAGATGGTGAACATAGGTTGTTTTCAGTTCCAAATTTTTCCACTTTGGTAGCTGGAAAGTTGTGGTTTTAAAAGGTATTGGTGAAGTAAACTCATCCTTCTCATGCTGTTCGCTTCAGGGTACTCCCCCCGCCCCCGAACAGTCAAATACAGTCAATCATCATTATCTGCTAGTAGTCCAGTCAATCTGTCATCAGACTTGCAAACAATTAGAATAAAAGGTCTGACAACTGATCCTGTCAGTACTAGGTGTACAGATTGAGAGAAAAAAAGTCCTGCCCAATCCCACCACCAGAAGTGGGTTTTCTCCAAGATGGCAGCCGCAAGCCGTGAAAATGGGCCAAAATCATGTACCTGTGTTATTTTTAAGCTTAGAAAAAGTCCAACAACTGGTCTGTCAACTGTTCTTGTCAGTACCAGGTGTACTGATTGACAGGGAAAAAATCCACCAAAATCCCACAACCTGGAAGTGGGTTTTGTCCAAGGTGGCAGCCGCAAGCCATGAAAATGGGCCAGAATCATGTAACCGTGTTATTTTTAAGCTTAGAAAAAGTCTAACAACAGGTCTGCCAACTGTTCTTGTCAGTACTGGGTGTGCTGATTGACAGGAAAAAAATCCACAGTTGTCAGCCTAAAGATGTGCTTCTCATGCTAATCATTCACAAGCGCAGGAACGCCCAAGGCTGGTTCAGACTTGCGTATTCCTCCTTCATGACCGCAACTTGGAATCAGTGCACGCATTAAACTGCTGTAATTACATCTTCCCCTTGTGGACATTAGACTGCCCCCTCCAGACAGCAGACGGAGTTGTGCCAATTCCAGCACGTACAACAAAGTAGACAGGCATAGGATTTTTGCCTAAAGTTTTTAATCTTACAAATCATTGCATTTCTTAGGCTGCTGAGCATGAACTCCAGTACAGGGGTATACAGTATTACTTGTGCACAAGGCCAATTGAAATTAGTGACTGTGTGATGAAAAATGCTTGGAGGAGTACAGAGGTGCTGAACCTGATAGAATTAAACTGTATTACAATGTTTGCCAAAGCCTCCTATATCTTGATTCTCCTATATCTGATGCTCCAACAAACTAAACATGCCTTGTGTCTTATGATTCATCGCTACCAATATCACCTTTTTGGTTGAAATGACTTACTTGACCATAAAAAAACCTTAAGTTTGTAAAAAAAAAAAAAAAAGTTCTAAGCTTAAAAATAACACAGTTACATGATTCTGGCCCATTTACATGGTTTGGGGCTGCCACCTTCGACAAAACCCGCTTTCAGGTTGTGGGATTTTGGTGGATTTTTCCCCCTGTCAATCAGTACACCTGGTACTGACAAGAACAGTTGGCAGACCAGTTGTTGGACTTTTTCTAAGCTTAAAAATAACACGGTTACATGATTTTGGCCCATTTTCATGGCTTGTGGCTGCCATCTTGGAGAAAACCCACTTCTGGTGGTGGGATTGGGCAGGACTTTTTTTCTGTCAATCTGTACACCTAGTACTGACAGGATCAGTTGTCAGACCTTTTATTCTAATTGTTTGCAGGTTAGGGGGTTTGTACCCCTAAATTGACTGGACTATAGGGTTAGGTTCCTAGAAATCCTCGCAGATAGTGAATTTGCAGATAAATAATCACTGATCCTATGGGATCAATGGGGTTAGGTGCAACCTTATCTACCATCAGAAGATTCCAACAGGGATCCTCAGGAAGCCAGCAGAGTGCAGCCGGAAGTGCCAAAAGATCTCTGAATGTTGCAGAGGCAGCAAGGATCTTCAGAATGGCACCTGCAACTAGCATGGACCTCTTGCCCAGAAGGTGCCATTCTGAAGGTCCCTGCAAGTCTTCTGAAGGTCTCTGCATAGTGGATAATCATGACAGAGGTGCAGATAACGAGGTAAGTAGCAATTCTGCCCTTTGCAGATAGTGAGGTCACATGTAAAGGAGACTTGACTGTTTCTTTCATTTTTTTGTTTGTTTTTTCTGTACAGGCTTTTCAGGGAGAGGACATGCCGGTTTTTGACCTCTTGATCTTGGGTGTAGGACCAGATGGGCACACTTGTTCACTCTTTCCAGATCATCCCCTCTTACAGGTGAGCCAGGAAGGGGAATGATGGTGAATTTTAACACGCTTCTGGGAGCTAAATGAGTAGTAGAAAGTGGCAGGGATGGCATTTACCCAGGTAGCAAAAGCAGAATGTTTACTCAGAAACTGCTGAATATACCGTATTTCCCCAAGTATAAGGCGCACCTTAATTTTGGGGCCAGAAATTTGAAAAATACATTTTTGGGGCCGGCTGCTCTTTAAGGCAAGCGGGAGCACGGAGAACGCTGCATTCTCCGTGCTTCCAATTGCCTTAAGAGCCGCCAGCCTCCCACCGGCTCTTAAGGCAATCAGGAGCATGGAGAACGCAGCGCTGCGTTCTCTGTGCTCCCCCCGCTTGCCTTAAAGAGCCGGCAGGAGCGCTGCCCTCCCTTCTCCACGCTCCCGCCGGCTCTTTAAGGCAAGTGGGAGCACGGACAACGCAGCGCTGCCCAGCACACCCCTTGAATAAGACGCACCCAATTTTTAGCCCCCGGTTTTTTGGGAAAAAAGTGCGTCTTATACTTGGGGAAATACGGTAATTGACTTACTGGCATCCTTCTCAATCCTGCAGATATTGTATTAAGGTTTGTTAGCATAGAGCTCAAACTGCAGACAAGTTGTCATTTCAAAAAGAGGTGCCTTAAACCATGGAGACCACTGGGTGATGTTGGATAGGGTGTAAGCATTTTCTTATCATTCTCTGTTAGATATTGACCAGTTGTTTGTTCTCACTCCTTTTCTCTTTGCCTTTCAACTTCTGCTTTCATCTGATACAGGGCTTTTGATCCTGTCCTCCTACTTCAGCCACCCTCACCCTAACAGTTCTCTATAGTTCCTCTTCAGTTACAGTGAAGCTGATTAAAACTTGCTGTCCTACTCCTTGTGTGTTTGTATGTGTTAGCAAGAATATTGTTTTTGTTTGTTAATTTCCATCAAAGGCTATATTTTGATGTGTAAAAACATGGGAATCTTTAGAAACACTTATATTTATCAGGAATTATTTAACTACCGCTGCAGTCTATTCTAAAGTATCATTGAGGCTTCCAATGAAAGCTGAAACATTCTAAAAAAGGAGTAATGTGTCTGAACACTATACAACAGCCTCTGTAAACACTCACACATGGAAGGGGTGGACCAATAGTTAGATGTTGGTCTTGCAACCAACAGAGAAAATTTCAGATGAGAAGGATATATTGAACATGATTTTTGCCACACTCTTATTTGAGATGTGATAGTATTAACTGCTTGTTGTGCTGCAGCTTCAAAAATGTACAGCAGATGTGTCAGGGTCAGAGATCTTTGCCCTTGAATGTCTATCATACTTTATCCCTGAGCACTTCAGATTGGTGAGGTTTGCTTACATGGAATGTTTGTTGACTGAGCAGCAGAAGGAAGCAGAACATGGCCTGCTGGACCATTTGTCTGCTCTTCTGATTATGCACAACTTGAGAATGTAGGAAACCTGTACAGATGTACCCTGAGATTGCTGCAGCCTTGGTGGCAGTATACTGTGGGTTTGTTGAAAGGGCAAATGCTTGGGCTGGCCGCATTGTTGCAGAAGTGAGAAACCATTTTAAAAAATTTACTTAAAAAGAACTAGTTGCAAGGTTTTAGACACTAGCCACTCTCTCCAAGATGGAAAAACATTTCTGATTCCCTGATACCAGAATCCATCCTTTTAAGCACCTGGGAAACTAGCCCCCCCCCCCCCCCCTCTCTCTCTCTCTCTCTGTGTGTGTGTGTGTGTGTGTGTGTGTGTGTGTGTGTGTGTGTTTTGAAGCACCAGATAATCCCAGGACTTCAGTTTGTCATTATCTGCTCATCATCACATGTATTGTAATTCCCAGATTCCTGCTTTTCTTTCCCTCATGTTTACATGCCCAAATGTTCTGTGAACTTAGCTTACTGATCTGCGCCATGTGGGTCTAGCATTGTTTCTGGAAAACATGTTAAATCTGTAGCTTTTTAAACCTTTTTATAACATTGGCTGGCTGTCTTCTTTTTTAAAAAAATCTTGGGAATGAGTACAGTTCAGCTGATGGAAAAAACATTTATGCAGGAAAGTGATGGGAACTTTCTCAGTTCCCAGCTGCTTGAAATGTACACTATTTGACACAGTATGGCCCAGATTCTGCCTTAAAACCCTTAATCTTCCTTTCCTCTGTGTTTCTTATCTTCTTTCCTGTGGCAGGAGCGAGAGAAGATAGTAGCAGCTATTAGTGATTCCCCAAAGCCTCCCCCAGAGCGGATCACCCTGACTCTCCCAGTCCTGAATGCAGCCAGGAGTGTGGTATTCGTAGCCACAGGGGGCAGCAAGGCTGCTGTCATAAAGGTAATTTGCATGACTTTGGCTTGAGGTATGACTGTGGCATTAATGGATTTGGCAAGAAACAGAAGAAATAAGTCTCAGGAAAGTGGCTGGATTAGTTGGGGGATGCCAGGAATCGCCAGAGCTGTAATGCTTAGTAGTATTAAGTTTGATCACCCTCTTTCAGGGTTAAATTGGGTCTTTGAGTGACTTGCACATTGGCCTCCTGTAGTTTGAGTTCTGTGCTGCTTGTTCTAGAATCCTCAGGCAGGGGACAGACTCCTTCCCACAGCAGGCAGAGAGTAATTGTGAGACTCAGGTGACACTGTTTGTCTTTCTTGTGTTCCCAGTAAAGAAGGAAAATTGTATGATGTCAGCACCTTTAGCATTCATTGGACGTATGTTGCATAATTCTGTTTCTGTTAGTCATGGGAGTGGGGTGGGGTGAGTTTGTGCAGAGGGACATCTGAGCTGTCAGTATTTTGAGTATAATATGTGAATTGTTGCATTTCAAGTACAGTAGTCTAATGTTCTGTTTCTTGGAACAGCGCATTTTGGAAGGTGACGAGGAAAACCCGCTGCCTGCTGCCCTGGTCCAGCCTCATACTGGGAAGCTGTACTGGTTTTTGGATGAGCCAGCTGCCAAGGAGTTGACAATTCCCTTTGAGAAGCACTCCATCTTGTAGACGCTCATGTCTTTCAACCTTTCCATTTGGGGAGGGGGGAAATCCACTCAGCGCAGGTTGTGGGTGGATCTGTCCCGTTAACATTCCAGGTCACAGTCTCCACGTCTGGTTGTAGCACTCAGGAGCAGCACTAAACTAACACTGTCTTTTCTTTTTCCCTGCGCCCCCCTTTTAAGAAGTGGTACGTTTTGTGGAGCACTGTGTAATGAATCTGATGATTTCTTTAGTGGGAGCAGAGTGTGATATTTGAGCACTTGGGGCCAGCTACTAGTTGTAAAGGGACTCGCAAAAAACGGCATTACAGTCTTTATCATGTGAACAGTCTAATGTGGTGTAAAGTGAATGCACAATTAAAGATGTAAATTACAGCCACTTGGTTCTGACAATGTTTTCCTCTCTTCTGTGTGTGATTTGTAGCAAATAGGTGGAGGAAAAAGGGGTTATAACAATACTCCTTTTTGGATAGATCTGCACTGGTAGTGCTGGTAATGTTTACTTAGTGTGTCCTTATGCTGCAGACTGTGTTGGGGGCAACTGAGAGTGATCTGGGTTAAAACGGCCCAAGAGAGGGAATTTGTACAAGACTATAAGATCAGGGGCATTGAATTAAGATGAATTCAATGAGTGGCCTAACACAATCATTCGATCAGTAAGGCTGTGGTTATATGCACACTTAGGTGAGAATAAGACCACATTGCACAGAATTATCATTGAATTCTGGATTGTTCTACTTCAGACTGCAGCTGTGGGTCATATTTTGGAAGGCTTCCTTCCCCATGCAAAAATCCCTTCCCTGCACGTAATACAGGCACATTGGGCAAAAGTTAACATGGACCTCTCCCTGATTGACTAGCTGAGTGCATACCGAATATTTTGTATAGGTGGTTCAACAAAGGGCCCGAAATTTGCAGTTTACTTTTGGAGAAGTCTTACACCTTGTTCTGTATGATGTGTAGATTGGGCCAAAGTTCCATAGGATATAGTGGAACTTGCTTCTCAGGAAGTATATATTAGGAGTGCGCGTGCTGTATTTCTGTTGTTCAAAAGCTTTAAAGTGATATAGGTTAAAGTGACATGGACAGGACAGTAAGTGCTCTTTGATAGAAGAAAAGCCAAGAAAAGTTAAATATTTGTGACCTTTATGAATTAGGCACATCATGGTGTAGTTTTTTCTTATTTTGCTTAATTCTGTGTCTTGGTATAACTGTGTTAGCCCTAAAGAAGTATATAGGGTGCCAAAGCCCCCTCTGCCTTCCAACCCATACAAGCCCTATTGAGCCACTTCTCCAGCTTCTGAAATTACAGAGGGCATTTCCAACATGCTTTCAAGCACTAGTTGTATTAAGTGAATGCTGAGACTCTCAGGAAGCTGGATGCTCTGCCTGCTGTAATACTTGGTGTTCCCCTGCAAGTGCGGCATGTCCATAGCTCCTGCCTGATGAATGTCATAAGAAGGATCACTGATGAAATGCAGAAGATTGCATTTAATCACTACTTCAGTAGCATCTCTGAAACTGCAGTTACTATCACAGCACACATTGCCGATCTCGCCCTTCCCCTTTTATCATTGCAGGCAGCATTAACCTGGTAATACAGAACGTTTAGGGGTGCACTAAAAAGATGCGATGAGGAGCTTTATTTATCCATCTAAGTTGTCCAGTCCTTCTGAAAAGGGCAAGTCACACCTCTCCAAGAAGCAAATATTTCTGGGAAGAGATGGGAATGGGGCAGGATCTCTCAAGGAAAGGCATCCTCCTCCCTCTAGCACAGTGATTCCCACGTTATCGCCTGTGCCGATGTGTGCGTGCCTTGAAAATTTAATGAATTCACCACTCTATGCCCATCAAAGAAGAGGCACCCTGGTGCAAAACTGATGTCTCCACTACTTTCTTTTTATTATCCACAATAGGTATGTTTTGAGAGAGAGAGAGAAAGGAAGTGACTGGCCAATGTTATCCAGTGAGTTTAATGGCTGACTGGAGATTCGAACATGCTTTTCCAGGCATGTTCTGGGCATAGCCAACCCAAGAAACATCACTGTTGCCCTGAAAGCACTGGACAAAATGGACAATGGGACACAAAGTTATTATTAACTTGACTACCTCCCAGTTGTAAGAGAGATGACTTCCCATTTTTCTGACATCTTACTGGGAAAGGTTGTGTGCCTTTCTTGAATTTAAGAGTGTTCTTCCACTTGTCATGCCTCCCCCATCCCAAGCCTCAGCTATAAGGTTTGGGCAGCAGTGCTTTAGGACTGTCATGTGAACAGAGCCCTTGTAAAGTTAAGAGAAAAGCTAATACAAAAATAGATGTCAAATTAATTGTAATTACAATTACAAAATATGGGTGGCACATGGAGTGTGAAGAGGGATGGCATTGCCTAGTGGTGCCATTGGGTCGTATTGGGTCCCCTAAGAAAGGAGGTTCTACTGACATCATTGAGCTGCTGTTTGCATCTGGTCGTCTCCGTCCTTTGGGTCTGAAGGCACATTGTGCAGTTGGAAGATTGAGATCCTGGGAACCGTACGTATATGTGACCTGCTCTGAACTCTGGAGGAAAAGTGAAAATGGAGGAAAATGTATTTCTCTGGAGGAAAATGTATTTCTTACATAGCCGGCTTGTAGAGCCATGGTGGCATTTTGCTGAGAGCAAAATGCTGAGAGCGCAATCGTAATCTGGAGTTAGGCTAGCAAAGTTTGCCTGGTACAAGGGCCACTGTAAAGCGTGTTTAGACCACTCTTGGAGTCAGAGAGGATGGCGCACGTCTGTATGGTACCCTCTCTGACTCCCAGAGTGTCCCAAACACTTCATAGTGTCCCTTGTGCAGGCCAAACTTTGCTGGCCTAACTGTGCCGGCCCAACTCCAGGTTAGGATTGAGATCTGAGTTGCATAAGGCGTTCTTTGCACTGCTTCCTGAAACTATTTTTGCTGTTCTGGGGCTCAGCTTGAGCCTTCATTAGTCACGGCTGATGTAAGTAGTTTGGTGCAGGCCAGCTCTGGAAGGCTTTTACAAAAGAAAATTAATTAGGATGGGAAGAGAGCATGAAGGAGGCAGGATGTGCCTTTGATTGGCTCTGCAATCCTGGGATTTCTGTTTTAGCTGGTCTGCAGCATGAAATATGTTTATACTGTATTTCAGTGGGGCTGTTGAGCAAGAGGGTGTTCATAAGTTATCAGTTTCACCAAGTGTTTGATTTAGTGCATGCAGAATTTCTTGACCAAAATGAGGACAAATTATTTACATTATGATGATCTTTTACCTCATTTACAAGGAGCTCAGCATGCACAGTATCCATCTGCCTATGCAGCTCACTGTGACTTTGGCCCTCTCCTTGGACTGAGTGAAGGTGCAATCCTAACCAACTTTCCAACACCTGGGTAAGGGCAGTGCAGCTCCGAAGTAAGGGAACAAACATTCCCTTACCTTGAGGAGGCCTTCATGACCACTGCAGGATGCAGCACATGCAGTGGTGTCATCTACTTGCCAGGGGGGGAGGGGGGGTCGTGCCGGGTGCCTGGGCGAGCAGGCGCTCCCTCCGAGGTGAGGGAAAGCCGCGCGGGGAGCGCGAAGAAAGCGGAAGTGAGTCGACGGGCTGTCGATCACTCTAAGTCCCGCCCAGCGTACCGTCTACTGGTGAGTAGGTGACACCACTGAGCACATGCCCCATTGGCACAGCTATGTCAGAGCTGGAAAGTTGGTTAGGACTGCACCCTGAGTAAGATGGTGAACTGCTTAGTGGCTCACTGTGCAACTGGATATTTTTTGACCCTTAAAAAAATAATTCTGACATGTAACTCATTCTGAATATCCAAATGTGGAAGGAAGCTTTGGTTGGTTGCTGTAGAAGTAAACACTGGGCAGGAAAGATGTGGCAATACTGTGTACCCCATTGGGATTCCAAGTTGTGCAACAGGTCCATGCAATGGAGGAAGCAACCTGGGTTGTTATGCTGGTGTAGCCTGAATTCCTCAAATAAGAAGCTGCAGGGCAGAGTTGACTGCAGTGCTTGTTGTTAATGTGGACCTGCCTTGAATTAGATGCTAAAATTGGCTGCTTTTAATTGGATTTTCTGCTGGCTGCTTTTCATTCTGGCTCCCTTCCATTCATAAATTAACTTTAATTCAAAGCCTATTAGTCCTCTCAGAGGAATTTTTAGACCAGGAGGCTAAGGATTAATGGGGAGTGCTTTGGGATCTACAGGGAAGATTGGAAATGCCCCAATTCCCAATTGGTCACTTTCCTCCCCACTCATTTTACATTCTCCTCTCTGGTTGGCTGTCTCCAACGTCACCGTTATCAACAAGGAAAGAGGTCAGATTTGAACTAATGTGGTTGCTTTTTTATTCTTATATGAGAAAGGCTATTCATACTCTGGACCTCACCTCCCAAATTCATATATCAGTAAGGAAATCGATTTGGGGCCAAACTGGGTATGATGGTGGCAGAGCCATTATATTTGATTTATGAGGAGCTGCTCTTTTAAAGGAGATTTCTGGCTTTGTATTGTGTTCCATACTTTTTGTTTATTTGAATGTCATCATAGTAATGGGTTTTAATCGTTGTAATCACTTGGAATGTGTGTTCTTTACAGGCAAAATATTCATAATTCAATCCTTGCCTGCTTACACTGTGTGTTGTGTTGTGTTTCTTATTTTTAGAGCAAAAGGGGACACAAGCATAAAGGGAACCTGTTCAGATGTAAGGGTAAAGCACCTGCCCCACCTCTGCAAGGTGTTTGCATCAACAATACAAATACAGTTCCAGGAGAACAGCATTATTGTCCTGAGCATCTCACTTAAAGAAAATTTCCTGTATGTCTTGCAGTGTTTTAAGGACTAGCTGGTCCAAAGAACAGTTTTGTCTCTCTTGCTTCATGCTTCTGTAGAAAAATGCTGTAGTGATCATTTGTTTTAAAGCTATGATCTGAATCTAGTGGGATTATGTATTTCGTTCTATTGGCCACTAGGTGACCTCCCCTGGGTCATCCCACAATTACTTTATTACACAAACCATAGGAATGAATTTTGCTGTGGCTTGGCAATAAGGTGAAAAGACATCCCTGCTGGATTGGACTTGAAGTCCGTGATTCCAGCATTCTGCTTCCCAGAATGGCCTGCAAGCAAGAGGCATGTTAATGTTCTTTTGAGCTTAAACTTTAAGTTTAGTTTCCCCCCATACTAATCCTCATACATTTACTGCCCTCTTGGGACTTGGTTTATACCTCCCCGGTTTGATTTGTGCAATAGTGCTTGTCCACTTCATCACTATCATCCCATTCTTCTCCTTGCCCGCTGACAGAAAGTGTTATACACCCTCAGCTTTGGTGAAATGTGTGGGATATGCAGGGCAGGGGTTTGGGTTGTGACCTTCTTTTCAAAGCATGGCTCAAATACTTTTAATAGCTGCATAACAGACAGAAATCCTACTGGTAAGATTCCTCATCTAGCAGTGGCATGTCAGTGGATGCCTCATCAGTTGAATTGCCTGTCCAGGTCCTATTAAAAACACATGTTCACTCCCCTCCAAAAAGGTTGAACCATGTGAAAGCCGAATCTAGGACCTTTTGCATGCAAAACAAGTGGTCTGTCAGAGTTGTTAATTTCTTGGCTGTCAGCTTTCCCAAGGGGAAGATAGTTCGTTTTATAGCTCATATTACATTGTTGTTGTTGAGTTGTTAAGTTGTGTCCGACTCTTTGCAACCCCATGGACCACAGCACGCCAGGCCTTCCTGTCCTCCACTAGCTTCCGGAGTTCGCCCAATTTCATGTTCATTGCTTTGGTGACACTCTCTAACCATCTCATCCTCTGCTGCCCCCTTCTCCTTTTGCTTTCAGTCTTTCCCAGCATGAAGGTCTTTTCTGAAGAGTCCTCTCTTCTCACGAGGTGGCCAAAGTATTTGAGCTTCAGCTTCAGGATTTGTCCTTCCAGGGACCAATCAGGCTTGACTTCCTGTAGGATTGCCCGATTGGATCTCCTTGCAGTCCACGGGACTCTCAAGAGTCTTCTCCAGCACCATATTTCGAAAGCATCTATTCTTCAGTGCTCCGCCTTCCTTATGGTCCAGCTCTCACAGCCATACATTGCAACTGGAAAAACCATAGCTTTGACTATGTGAACCTTTGTTGGTAGGGCTCAGATTTACATTATATACTGCTATACATATTACATTATATACTGCTATACAAAATTACCTGGGAGTAAGTCCTGTTGAACACAAAGCGATTTCTTACTCTCGCAGTACAAGCCTATGAAGGAGCAGGTCTGCAGCTTGGATCTGTAGCTGCTTCTGGAGTCCCAGGTGGCAGCTGTGGCTAGGGAAGCCTGTGCTCAGCTTTGGCTGGTTCGCCAGCTGCTACCATACCTGGGGCACTCAGACCTGGCCACAGTGATCCATGCCCTAGTGACATCTAGATTAGATTACTGTAACTCACTATATGTGGGGCTGCCTCTGAAGATGGTCCAGAAGCTGCAACTAGTACAGGATGTGGCTGCCCATGTGGTAGCTGGGCTCATTGGTTCGAGCCGTTCGTTGGTTCAGACTCAGCTGCCGCTTTGGCAGCTACACTGGCTGCTGGTTCATTTCCAGGCTGAATTCAAAGTGCTAGTTTTGACTTTTAAAGCCCTTTATGGGTATTTGGGGAACCACCTTCATCCATCTAAACCAACCCATCATCTGAGGGGGGCCTTTGTCTGTGCCACCACCAAGAGAGGCAAGGGAGGTGGCAGCTAGGAACAGGGCCATCTTGGTGGTGGTGCCTCACTTATGGAATTCCCTTCCCCTGGAATTAAGAATGGCTCCCTCCTTGCAGTCGTTTTGGTGGGGCCTTAAGACCTTTTTATGAAGGTTTTTATTGACATTGCAGGCTACTGTATTTATTTAGCTGTATTTTAATATTGGGGTCCAGGGTGTTGGCTTTGTTTTAATTTGTAATTGTTTTAAGGTTTTTTTAGCGTTGTTTTTTATTGTAATTGTATTTTTTATATATTTTTTAATTGTTAGCAGCCTTGGGTCTCCTTCAGTGTGGGAGAAAGGTGGGATAGAAATACAGTAAATAAATGTTTATGCAGAAGTAAGGCATTTATTTGAATGAGACTTACTCCCAGATAACTGTGCATAGGACTGTAGCTTAAAAAGACTGCTTGGCTTTCAGTGGAAATTTTTCTGAATGGATCTGTTTAATTGGATGCTAAAGTAAAGAGAACTTGTTTAGAGTTTAACTCTTTGCAAGTTCACACCTCTGAGTCCCATAGAATCCATTTGCAGCTGTTAGACTTGCCACATGGAAAGAAAGCAGATATGCAATGTGGTTTCCATCTTTCAGGTGTAGGTGCTTGATTCAAGAGGACTCCTGGCTTTAGCCCAGCTCCTGACTGCCAAACTCTATCCCTTCTTCATTATTCTTGCTCTTTTTCTTACTCTTTGGATTGGTTGATGTTGAGTGTTGCCCTGCTAAACAGGTCTCTTTAGGACTTCTAGGGAACGTTTTTGTGTTGGTGGCAAAGAACTGCAATAATGTCTTTTTAAGGCTTTGGCAAACATTCCCCTGGAATTTCAATGAGTTCCCTAAAGAGCCAATTCATTGTGTCCTATTTTAAAACACACTTAAAATGTATTTCCTTTTGGAAGTTATCCTTTTTAAAATGTGTTTGAATCCATTGCAGTAGGGAACAGTGACAAGTTTATGTCAGCATTCCAAAAGAACTGTATGCTGGCATTGCAACAGTGGGGTAAAATGTAATGGAAAACTGGAGTCCATAAGGAAAAAATTGAGGCGATCTAACTTGTACTAAAATCTTAGCTCTTGATAATCCCCACAGCCAAATCATCTTGAACAAAACAGGGAAGCACTCGCATTGATCTTTTTTAACCAGAGCTAACTCTATTGTGTGTTTCATGATCTCAGGCACACTGCACAATTAGATATATCTATTTTGTTTTGCAAAACAAGTCTAGTCCTTATGGTTGCTGGACAAACAATGATAGAATGAAATCAGTACCAGAAGATAGCTTTCTATGTACCTTTGTACATCCCTTAGAATAAATTCATACAAAATAAGTAAATATATCTAATTGACTAACTTTTCCTGCTGCAAAATTTGAGATAGAGAAGTTGGATGAGGGTGGAGGGTGTTTAGAGGTGCAAGCTGAAGATGGCAGGAGGCTTTAAAAAACATTTTCTAGGTTAAGTCTTGCAGGGTGATTTGGAATAGTGCCTGTGTTCTCCTAACTATGGCTTTTGCCTTGAAGAAAACAGGACTACTAAACAGAATTCTTCATGCTAACACTAAAAGGAGCAAAATAATTAAGGTAGAGATGCTGAAGTTATCTTGGGTTTACAGGACTGTAAAAGGCTCGTGTGGATGCAATCCAAGACAAACCAGACCTTGACTTCAAGTGCATGGAAAATAATAATTACTTCTTCCCCATATCTGTTGGAATTTTCTGGTACCAGTAGCTCTGGAATGTTTAGAGAGAAAAAATCATGCATCCAACTGCTTGGGATTCGTTTCTTTGAAAGCCACAAAATGATAGCTCTTTAAGTGATTGATGTATATAGCACTTTGAATCTTAACCAGCCAGATGCTTTTCCTACATTATTTTTGTCTTGTAATTTTCATTTGCAGTCGTAAAAGCTTGTTTGTACCAGATGTGCAGGCATGGCAGCATGCTTCTGGCTGAAAAGAATTACTTTTTTAGTAGTAAAGAGTTACTATGAAATAATTTCCACTGAGTTCACCTAAGGCTTAGGTCTCACAAATACTCGGTACCTGTGCTTAGATTATACCACTTCTCAAACAGCAGTTTGGGGCTTGCTTAAAGGAATGGTTCTCTATTTACAAAGGAACCTGGCATGTTGATAAGACTGGACTGTACCAGCTTCAGACAGCAAGAGGGAGTCTTTTCTTCAGTGGTAGTGCATGGTTTGAACCTATGAGGTTTCAAGATTGGTTCCCTAGCAGACAGGGAAAAAAGCAGCAACATACTGAAAATGATTTAAAATTCAGCAGGACTTCTAAGTAAATATGCAAGCTGCAAGTTCACCATTTCCGTTTCTCATTGTTCTTATGACTAGGAATAAACAGCAAGGCACAACTATTACTGCTCTGCTGGGCTTGTAAGCTTCCTGAGGCATGCTGGCCTACAATGGCCCTTGTTCTGTTCTTGCAAGGACATGGGTATATTCTTGAGTCCCTCCCAGGAATGAAAGAAAGAAAAATCTGTGACTGAACTCTGCATTGATGTGCTTGTCCTTGGCTCACAGCCTTGTTGTGATGCAACTCCAGATGTTCTCAGGGGGGGTGATTTCCATTTTTCACATAACTGAAGCACCTGGCTTACAGGCGGTGGAGTTTACCATTTTATTGTGCATTACTGTATTTATTTTGTTTTAGAAACTTCCATTCCACTTTTTAAAAAATAATGGCAATTATAACAATCTAAAAAGTAACTAAAACTAAAATAAAATAACAGGAAAAGCAATAATGCAAGGCATGAGAGAGATATCATTAATAGGAATAAAAAAAGCAGCAAGGGGCAATTGTAGATTAAAGGTTGGCTGGAATTTAACATGTTTTGGCTCCCTGAGAGAATGCCAGAGAATGCCATGTTTCTCATTGTTTATTAAATTTCCAGCCAAAAGAATTTTAAGAACCCACATTGTGGGTGTCAGCCAGATACTTATTCTGAAGAAGTTGATCACAAGAACACACAGTGAGGCCAAAGCCCAGTTTGCTACAACATCCTTTACAACTGACAGGTTCCAATTCTGGGCTCATCTAGTCCAAAATCTTGTTTCTCTCAGTGGCCTACAAGTAAGAGATGAATATACCCCTCTCCTGCCATTGCTCCTCCTGCAGTCAGGACTAGCCTTAAGCCAATGTGGCCTAGGTTGGGGCCCTGCACTTTGGGGGCCCCCATGCCGACACAGTGAGCAGATGGCTTGCTGCTGCAGCTAGGATTTCCATGGGCTATAGAAGGCAGTGGGCAAGTAGAGTGGCTGTTCATTGGGCCATCCCACCTGGCCCTGCCTCCAAACAGCCCCAAATAGGCCTCCTATCACCATATTACTGCCAACTATTTCTGGGTGCCACACTTTAGGCATGGCACCACAAGTGCTCTACTTGCCAGGGCTGTATGGTGAATTGGGGGGGGGCATGGGGAGGGTGGGAAGCCCCACAAGAATGCCCCATGCCACGTTGGGCCCTGCTGCTCCTGGAGCCAGCCCTGCCTGCAACTGTTATTCAGAGGCACACTGGAGGTAGCATACAGATGAAACAGCATGTGGAACCGTGCTCCAGATTCCAAACTTTGAGGCCACATCCTTGCATAGCTTTGTAGAAGGGGCTCAAAAGCAACTTTGTACCCCCCCTGAAGAAGTTCCTCTCCGAGACCCTGCTCCAAACGGCAATCCCTTTCCTCCTGGAGACAAGCACCCAGTAGTTTCTCCCCGCGGGTGCACGGACGTTGCATAGCGCAACCCTATATATGTCGAGCGTGTAAGAAGCAAGTCCTCCTGTGATCACAATCCAAGTTCACTCAGAAGTAAGTCCTGTTGTGTTCAGCGGGGCTTACTCCCAGGAAAGTGAGTCTAAGATTGCAGCTTCAGTTAAAAGAGGCTTGCGCCCAATGGAAATCTGCATAGAACGGCAAATACCGCCTGAAAGAGGGACGAGGAGGAGGAAGACCAGCTGTGTTGGAAAGAGCTGCTCCCTTGTGCCTGCCCTGACTTCTCTTAAGGCCGCTTAAGGAAGAAGCAGCAAGTTTTGGCGGCGCCCGCTCAGAGTTCACTATGGTGCAGTCGGCCAGCAAAGATGCTCCTTAAAGGGGAAGGCACTGCTTGCCCACCCACCTTTTGGCCAAGGTTTGCCCCCTTTCCCCCGTCTCTACTGTCGGACTGGCGGGCGGGGGGGGGGTTGGTGTTTCCTGCGCCTTTAAGGCGGCATTTCCTGTCGGAGGGCAAGCGCAGTGGCGGCGGCGGCGCGGCCATGAAGCCCCGGTGGCTCTGGCTCTGGCTGGTGGCGCTGGCGTGGTGGAGTCCGCGCCGGGCTGGCGGCTACTTCCCTGAGGAGCGCTGGGTGCCCGAATCCCCGCTGCGGCCTCCTCGGGTCCTGTTGGCGCTGCTGGCCCGCAACTCCGCTCACTCGCTGCCGGCAGCGCTGGGCTGCATCGAGAGGTTGCGGCACCCGAAGGACCGCATCGCGCTCTGGTGGGTGAGCTGAGCGGGCAGGAGCGCCTGCCCGGGGCGCGCTTCGCTGTGTTCACTGCCCCCTTTGACTTCGCGGTAGCTAACCCGGAGTGATGCGTGGCACCGGTCCGTGCCACGGAGACCTATCACGGCTGCAGCCTGATTCACGCCTACCTGAGCTCTGTGGAAGTGGCTGCGATCCTAGGCAGTTGGAGAGTTAGTTGCCTCCCTAAAAACTTCTCTGTAAATATATGCCCGGGATTGCGCTGCCAACTTCGAGCAAAAGCGGGTAGGATCGTTTTTAAAAAAGAGAAGGTCCTTCCCAGCGCTTAGGATTCTCGGTTTTGACCCAGGCGTCCTGGGGTCGACTCCCGGTATGGAAAGAGCTTATTTTGAGAAACAGACTGGGCCCGACAAGCACCTGAATCTTTGCAGGAGCAGGGCCACAGGCTGGGGGGGGGAGGCGGGGGGAGGGGTGTATCGACAGCGGCACCATGGGCACCCAGGGCTTCAGCACTTACCTAACAATTGGGCTGGTGTCCTGAAGGGTCTAGGACAGTGATGGTGAACCTATGACACGCATGTCAAAGGTGACACACCGCAACGTTTGGGGTGATACACCAGCTATCACCAATACTTGACAAAAACTGAGTTTGTTTTACTCATTTTGCATTTTTGTAATTTGTTAATGTTTCTTTATATAATACACAGCACCACACATGACTGGACTGTATTTTTTGTTTAAATAAATGAATATAAAGAATTGTTTCTCTTTTGGGGGGGGGGAAGGGGGTTGACACACCAGAAGAGTCAAGGTAATCATTTTTCTAATTTTGACACACCAAGCCCAAAAAGTTCACCATCACTGGTCTAGGAAGTCTGGGAATTGCACTTGGAAAGCACTTCCGGTTTCGGAAGTACTTTTTGCATGCAATTTGGGGCTTTTTGCAGCATTGGGACACCCTTCAGGACACCAGTGCAACCCCCAGGTAAGTGCTGAAGCCTCAGGATACCCACAGCGCCACAATTGCTTAAGGGGGAATGGCCCAGTTTTGATTCCCAGTAGCTCCCAGTAGTGGGTCACAACCACACTTTGAGAACCACAAACCACACTTTGAGCTAAGGTTCTTCTGCTATAGGCAGGAGGCTGGACTAGATTATCTTGTAGGTCACTTCCAACTCTATGATTCTATGAAATCAGAGTATTTCTTCCCCCACCCCAAAAGGATACTATCCAACTTTTCCCTGGACTCTTGGCCACTTCAGAAACTTCAGGGATGAAATCTCTTGCTTGCTTGCTTGTACAGGGGTGTCAAACATAAGGCCCATGGGCCAGATGCAGCCCCTTGAAGCAATTTTTCCAGCCACCCTTATGAATGGGCTCTCCCAGGTAGATAATTGTGCTCCTTCATTTCTTGAAATTAGGAACAAGATTAGCATATTTTCTGTCATTTGCAGCTAATGAGTTTCTATGTGAGAACATAGTGCTTACTTTGGACCATTGTCTGCTTAATGATGCCACTTCCTGTTTAGTGATGTCACATGGCAAGCACCATTAATGCTGTTCGGCCCTCTGTTTGAAATGAGTTTGACAACCCTGTTCTAGCAGTTGAACATCTAGGTACCCCAGTAAAATTTTGGCTGATTGGCAACTGCCAGACAAAAGGCATTAATCTGACTGGGGTGGAGACTCACATATAAGACATCAGAAAAGCTTTGCTGGATTAGGCCCAGGGCCCATCTAGTCCAACTTCCTGTGTTTCACAGTGGCCCACCAGATGCCTGAGGGAGCACACAAGACAACCAGATACTTGTTGCCAGATCACTGCTGCCACTCCCCTGCATCTGGCATTCTGTGGTTGCCTATTATATTGCGTTGCCCCCAAGGAAGACACCAAACTTCGGATGGGGTTTAACTTTTTCAAACACAAGTGACCAGTTTTTAAGTCATGAAGCTTACTGAACACACCATCCCTCCCTCTCCAGTCTGGCAAAAAAACTGCCATTCATGGCCAATTTGGATGATAGAAAAAATGTCCCTTGCACAGGCCAAACTTCGCTGGCCTAACTGTGCCAGCCTAACTCCAGGTTAGGATTGTGCTCTGAGAAAAAGCAGATGCCAAGATTGTGGAGGAGTTCATTTAATTTGTTGGTAGTAATCTGTCTTTAAAGATGCAATTTGGTTATTGTCTTGGTCTCAGCCACACAACTTAAGGGACAGAAAGCTGTCATCAGCTATGTTTGCAGACAGACATACCTTTTTGTTGCACTGAACTACAAGCAGACAGAAATTTAATATTGTCAATGATCCAAACTTCAGGCTGTATGCAAGTTGCTGTGTTTGTTTGTATGTTTAAAATGGGCACTTCGTAACTGGGACATTTGAAACGAGCGCCATGTTTGGCATGACTGTGGTGTTTGGCCATGTGGCAGCAGCTTCTGCTATTATACAACCAGGAAAACATCCCTGAAATAGCTGCCCAGTTTACCGGGAGTGCAGCATTCCCATGACCTGCAGAAGCATCCATGTTTGGAAACTGCTGCTCTAGGGTTCAGCCATGGCTAAGGCTGCTCAAGCCTTGCAATCGTGTTCACCATGCTGGAAGGAATTGTGAACCAAAGTTCCAGGCACTTACGTGCTGCCGGAATGAGACCACCTGAGACCCAAAATGAACACGTCCGGACATTATCATACTATAGAGTAAGGAACATTTCTTAAAGGGCACAATAACAATACAACATTTGTGTGGTGCTTTCTAAAGGTACAAACTGATTCTTTGCATTAACTTGTTAGTGCCTGTATTGGAGCGGTCAAAAAAAGAGGGATGAGGATAGGGCTTGGTGAAACAGTAACAAAGGCAAGGATAGATAGGCAGGGATAGATCTTCCTTCCTTTCTTCTTGAGAGGAGCACAGTGGAGAAGTCTCTCCAGAGACTTGCTTCCTTCAGGAAGGTATTGTTTTCCTAGGTTAAACAAGCCCAAGTTGTGCCCTAAACACAGGAAGACCATATAGGTGCTGGGAAGGTGGTTTCATGACCCTGGCGGGAAGTGATGGTTTGCATGTCCCTTAAGCACTGAGCTGTATTATGAAATACTATTGAAATACGGTCTTATGTCTCTGTAGGGTGGCAACTGACCACAATGTGGACAACACGACAGCTGTGCTTCGGGAATGGCTGACAAATGTACAGAACATGTATCACTCGGTGGAGTGGCGTCCCTTGGATCGACCCAGGTGAGTAAGAGAGCATAGAGCAGCAAGGAGAGAGCACCTATATTTGAATACAGGTTGAGCCTAAATATCCACGGATTTGGCTCAAAGTGAGTCCCCAGGACCTGTGTTGAGCCAGATTAGGCTCAACCCGAAGCCACAGGAGGCAGATCACCTCCAGAGGATCTTCTGAGGCCTGCTGAGGCTGCAAAGGTCCGTCTGCAGCCTTGGCGGGCCTCAGAATGGCCATTTTGGCAAATATTGGCCACTTTGGCATATATTGGACCAGGCTGTATGACTTTGCAAGACATGGTTGTGTATATCCAGACATGGGGTGGGGAAACATCTGTGTCTGCTGAGACTGGCTTTCACATTAGATGGGCTATTCCACAGTTGCTGGATTGCTCTCTTGTGGGCTTAAAGGACCCTCTGGGCAGGCCACTCTTGGGAGGCCATGTTGGCACCTCCCTCTGCTCCTGCTCAGATACACCAGGAAGTGCTGTTTATTTTAATTCATATATTGTTGCCATGAGAGGCAAATGAATGACGCTACCTTGCCGTAAGACCACTGGCACATTCAGTTCAGTATTGTCTATTACACTGTTTGGCAGCAGGTTGCCCGTTGATCTGCAACCACTCCAATCTAAATACTGGGTTGGGCCTGCCCTCCCTGCAGAAGAATCTTCAGGGCCCTCTGGATAATGGAACACCAGTGAGTGGAGATCCCAGTACTTGGCAGAAATAAAAACACATTCCTTTCATTTTGGCATGCAAGGCGTCCGGATGATTGCTATAAAGCATTTGACATTTAAGCTTGGTAGCATTTTGAAACCTGCCCGTTTAACCTTTTCCATATGCTGGGGCAAGGGAAAGGGGAGGTTGCTCCGTTCAAAGACTTGAACTTCAGCTGGGTTATTTTTATTGCAGGTTCTATCCCGATGAGGAAGGTCCCAAGCACTGGTCAACTTCCCGTTATGAGCATGTCATGAAGCTTCGTCAGGCGGCATTGCAGTCTGCACGAGACATTTGGGCTGATTACATCCTGGTAAGGAAAGGGTTGTTATGCGTTTTTTTGCTGAGTTGATGGGGTTGGGCTTTGCAGCGTGATTGTTGATCACTCCTTGCATCCTGAGTCTGCCTGTGTTGAGTTTTTATTCCATACGGTCAGCCATATAACAGATGCGAATGAATCAGGAACCTGTGTAAGGCTCTTGTGGTCCTGTGTTTGCTTCTTGTGGTCAGTGGCTTGCCTTGTGGGGCGTCCGGGTGGTCACGGGGGCTGGAGCAGCTGCTGCCGCTTGCCCACTGCTTGAGCTGCCACAGTGGCAAAGGCGAGCAGTGTTCAACCCACCCGTCCCTATGCTCAGATCGCTCCAAAATGGAGTGTGGCGAGGCAGGGGGAAGTGTGGCGGGGGCGACGCCAGTGGCAGGGGGCAGTGATAATTGACCCAGCAAGATGGAGCCTTGGCTGGGAACACCACTGCTTGTGGTTGGCACAGGGGGGTCTGGAGGGGGAAAAGATACCTGGATGTTTTACTAATGCTGGGGCTGCCGGCTGCCCCATAGATGTTCTGATGCAGTGTAACAGCTGCTGTGAGAATTTAGAGAAACATGAGAAAACAATCCTAAGAGATTCTGCCTCTTTCTCACGTCCTTCAGTCATGTCCTCCTTTCCCATCTACCCTTTGACTTACCCATTCCTCTCCTTTCGCTGACACGCCGTTGTTGACTAAAACACTCTCACTTCTGCAAAAGGGAAAATGTCTGGTGCCCAAAAGGAAAAGACCAGGGCCCTGCCTCGTCTTGCTTTGCATAATATTTAGAGTATGGAATTTGATTTCAGTGGGGGCAGAATAAGGCTTATTCTCTTCTTTTGCCCTTGCCCTTTGTGTGCTGGAAAGGGGTCTCTGTCTCATGCTGTAGCCTGTCAATGTCACTCGCTTAGCTATGGGCAACAGCTGAAGTTCCTAGACACCCACTCTTGTCTTTCTTACTCCCAGGCAGGAACAGCTGTAGATTTCAGGATGAAGCAGAACAGCTGTTCTTGAAGGCAGTCGGCCCTGTGCCTTGTACTTCCGCTTTGGACTTAGCTGCTGATCTGCAGCCAGAAATACTGGCAGTGGCTGACTTGTGTGTATGGAGCCAAATGATCATTTCTGTTTTTTCTCTCCTACCTTTTTTTTTTTTAAAATAAAATTTTTATTATATAATCTTTTAGTTATGGGTTAGGAAAGGAAAATACATAGGAAAGGGGTTACATGGAAAACACATTTTTCTCTCCTACCCATGAAAAGCAGCAGCTCTTGATTGCCTGCCAGTACAAGCATGTTAAGCTCTTGTAGACCGGTCAGGATCGTGACTCTGTGGATGTGACCCACATTGTGTTCACCCCTGAGATCTTGAAGGCTCTAGTTACAGCACAGAGGTCTGGTAACTCTTCATAGCACTTTCCTCACCGCCACTAAACAGGTGTTTCCAGAAACCTTATTCTGACATAATCACCTCTTCTGCTGTGGTGCAGGTGAAAACAGGGGTACATTTGTGTTCTTGTAACCCTTCTTATTCTTTTATCAGTTACCGGCTGAGCAGCTGCAACCCCTCCTTCCATCTTGCATTACATATTGCTGGAGGCCTCTCACTGATCAATTCTGCAGTAATCTGTCTTGTGTGGTTTGAGAAGCCAAGAGGGGCTTTTTAATAGAAAGAAATGCTGGAAAATCAAAATTATCCCACAAGACAAAATGAGGTGTGCTGGCTGCGGTTTGTGAAATGGCAGGTGGTTCTTCCATTTCAGTTACATTACAGTGGCAGTGGTTGTGCTTACAATTACTTTTGCGTTATTGGTTCACACTTACATGTATGTCTGTGCAAAGAGATGAGATGCTTTTACCCCCCCCCCCCCCAGAAAAAAAAAAAAAACTTGGTGATTTAGAATTAAATCTAGAGGCCTGGGGACAACACTCAGGGTTTAAACTGAAACAAAGTGTTAAATGTAAACTGTCCCCAGAGCAAAATAGAGGCAGGAACAGGGCGCAGACCAAGGGATGCGGGCTGTATCTCAGTGGAAAAGCACATGTAGGTGGTACCAGGTTCAGTCCCTGGCACTGCCGGGTAGAAATGGGAAAATCTCCTGTCCAAAAAACTGAGGAGCTGCTCCCAGTCAGTGTTCATGGTGCTGAGCTAGATGAGCCAGTGGTTTGACCCCATCTAAGGCAGCTTCCTATATAATACGCTTGTATACAATCAGAACTGCGCCTGTGAAATAAGGGCCTTTGGAATGCACGCATAGTAGACCTTGGAAAAGCAGATAGAAATTCCCTCCCTTCAGTATGCTCAGTTTTGAGTTGTGGGAGTAGCGGAGGAGATGAGCCTTAAATGTGGCAGGCTGGGTAATCTTCCCTAGCAGTGACACCACGGCTGTTGCTTTCCCCGTTCACACTCCTCCTTTCACTCTGTTTCTGGCAAATGAAAGCTGAGGACGTGTTTGACTTTTGTTGGTCAAGGCCAGACTTTGAATGTGACTTGAGTGCATTGCTGGGGTATGTTCATTTCCACGTCTTGATGGAGATGATTGTAGGCTTGTGATTGTGGAGATTGATGATGCGTGGTGCAAATCCTTTGAAAACTGCACTCTGCAACAAGGCCAGGATAGAAATGAAAATTAAAGAATTGAACGGCAGTAGTCAGCCAAGGTTTCACGCTGATCCGAGCTGCTATACGCTTGACAACCAGAATGGCGGCTGTGGAACTAACTGTCGCTTTCTGTTGCACATCTTTGCAGTTTGTGGATGCAGACAATCTCCTGACAAACCCCGACACTCTGGGCCTTTTGATAGCTGAAAACAAGACTGTTGTGGCACCCATGCTGAACTCAGCAGCAGCCTATTCAAACTTCTGGTGTGGAATGACTTCTCAGGTATGCAGGCTGCAGAACCTGTGCTCTAAATGTGCTCCTAAATTTCCACATGTGCGTGGCAGTCAAGGCCACAACCTGATGTGCTGAATGATGTGGCATGGGGGAGCAACATAGGAATACATGCAAGGCTTTGTATTGCCAGTGACTAGAACATTGCCAGCCCAGATTTCCTCAACCATCTTCTGCCCTCCAACATATACAAATGGAGACATCTCTCCTGGGTATCTTCCTACCTGCATTCTAGACTCTAGGCTTGTTCACTGTTGGCCAAAAGCTATCCCTCACTCATATTCATTCCCTTCTCCCCTCCTATAGGCAAATTTCCGATGCATGGTTTGATACATTGCAAGGTATTCTAGGCCCCCAGGATCTGGCCCTCCTTGTCCTTGTAAGAAAGCTTATCTTGTCATTGCAAGAAAGCTAACTTTTTATTTCTCTTAGGGCTATTACAAGCGGACGCCGGCTTACATCCCCATCAGGAAACGTGATCGGCAAGGATGCTTTGCTGTTCCAATGGTGCATTCCACTTTTCTCATTGACCTGCGCAGAGAGGCCTCCCAAAACCTCGTCTTCTATCCACCCCACCCAGATTATACATGGCCATTTGATGACATCATTGTCTTTGCTTTTGCCTGCAGGCAGGCAGGTGAGTCAGGCAGTTGCTTCAGTTTATAGAGAATGCTGTCAGCTGGTCTAGAACTGCAGCTCTGTCTTAGGACAGTATCTGCAAAAGCCATGTTGCTTGGTTATTCCAAGCTATATGATCCTGCCTTCTTGTTCTGCCAGCTGGGGAGGCAACTGAGATAAACTGTATGGGTTTTATTTATACAACTGCCTTGAAAATAATTGTTCTGTGCAGCCTTGCATTTTTTGCTGCAGCCAACCTCAGTCCCCTCTGGTTACCGTTGCTACTTTATAGCCAGGAGAGGCATCCAGGATAGGACTGTGCTGCATCCACAAGCTACAAAGCGTAGTGCACCACAAGGATGTACAGTTCTTGCTCTTCTGGCCTTAGTGGGTGTATATTTCTCTCTCTCTTTCATTACACTTGAGAGAGAGAGAGAGAGAGAGAGAGAGAGAGAGAGAGAGAGAGAGAGGAGAGAGAGAGAGAGAGAGAGAGAGAGAGAGAGAGAGAGAGAGAGGGCAGACACAGTACTACGTTACTGCTGTTTTCCCAGATGCAGCGACATATGGCTATCAGGACAGCTTCTTGACTTTAATGGAGCTAGTTTAGGTCTGAAAAAGTGCTACAGTGGTGAGGGTGAATAGGGGGAAAGGTAAGCAGTCTTTGGTCTTCATTTGCTACCTGATTGTACACTATATCTGGGGCTAAATCAGTTTGTCCCACACAAGTGGTTTCTAAACCAACAGACAAGAAAACCAGTGAATCCAAGCTCAGATTTCTAGGATTTTGCCATATAAGATGGAATATAGATGGAATTTGCCATTCCATCTAAGATGGAATATAGCAGGATTCCATCTTAGATGGTGTGGTCCTCCCTTTGCAGGAGATGAAAGCACTGGAGCATTGAAAATCCTGCTTGGCCACCTCTCTGGCTTCTGAGATTGGCAAGCATATCATTGTCATCATAAGGACTAGAACCTTAAAAAAAATGAAGGTAGAAGCTGACTTCTACACCCACTGCTTGGTTAAGGACTGGTTACACCACCTGATGGTTAAGGACTTATTACTGTCCAGTGCATTTCTGCTCTTGATGTGGTTACTTTGCTCTTCTTTCCCTTTTATTTAGAAGTTCAGATGTACGTGTGCAATAAAGAGGTGTACGGCTTCCTACCTGTGCCTCTGAAGTCTCACAGCACACTGCGCGACGAGGTGGAGAATTTCATGCATGTGCAGCTGGAGGTCATGGGTGAGTGCCCTATGTGGTGGTTGATCAGAAAGGGACCAAGGCGCTTGCACTGTGTTAGTTCAAGGGGCAAGCTTTCCTGAAGGGGTCCACATGAAGACTCCGCATGAAGTACACTTTGCATGTGATGCAGCATGAAGGCCTCTAGGGAGAATGTGGCAGGCAGTAGTTCTTGGACATCTGCACCAGCTTGGTGTAGCTGAAGGGTTGGGTGCAATCTGAGACATTGCAAATTTGGACCCAGGCAACCCAGATTGGAGCCTCGGTTCTCGGGTTGTGAGACAGGGCTGGGAATGCTGTAGGTGCTCCTCTGAAAAGACCACTTGCTGTCTCTCCTGGTGGAGGGTGGGAGGGAGGGAGGGAGGGAGGGAGGGAGAGAGAGAGAGAGAGAGAGAGAGAGAGAGAGAGAGAGAGAGAGAG
>JAJKFI010000167.1:376288-387213 GCA_029204185.1 Lerista edwardsae | reverse complement strand
GAGAGAGAGAGAGAGAGAGAGAGAGAGAGAGAGAGAGAGAGAGAGAGAGAGAGAGAGAAAACACGTCTGGATTTCTAGAGGGGCTTCATTGTATGTTGGAATTCTCACTTGTATTCTGCCCCGGAACAGGGCAGGAGAAGGATGTTTATTTTCAAGGAGAGTGGAAGAATGCATTTGAAGTATACTGGAATGCTCTGTGTGAAAAGCTGAGGGGGAGATTAAAAACACAGAATGAAGAAAGGGCTAGATATATTGGACCCAGTGAAAGAATGCTAATATTGTGGTCAGGTGCATGTTTATTCTGGAGAAAACCCTATAATGTGGAACTTAATCAAAAGAGATGTAAAAACCTTTTAAAAAAACCAGCCTACCTTAGACAGGTCATATTCAGGAGCCCCAGAACGTTGAAGTGCCAGCTGAGAAAAAAATTAAAAAGCAAAACATAGGTGGTGGGGGGGGACAAATTGGGTGCTTGAGTCTTTAGCAACTGAAGATAAGCACTTCAGAGTTAAGGAGATGCAATATTTTGTTTTGGGATCCTTCCTGTTTCTATATAATGTCCAGAAGTCTTTTTAAGCATTGTTGGAAATTATGTAAGCAGTGCTGGTTGTTTTTGACTCTGCCTCACTTTCTATCTCCCTCTAGCTACATTGGTCGGAAGCGCATGCAGGTGGAGCACCCGGAGAAAGCTGTGCCCCATGTCCGCAATCTGGTGGAGGCTGACTATTCCTACTGGACACTGGCCTATGTCATCTCCCTGCAGGGTGCCCAGAAGCTGTTGGATGCCAAGCCCCTCTCCAAGATGTTGCCAGTCGATGAGTTCCTGCCTGTTATGTTCAACAAACATCCTGTGTAAGGCTGGGCTTTGTGGCTGCTTTGGAAAGGCAAAGGGGAGTGAGGGAGGGATGCCATTGCCATGTCCTGATGAAAAACCGGAAGGGTGTTGTGATCATTTTTTTTAAATTCCTTTTCTCCTCCCCTGCACTCACAATGTTTTGGAAGCTCGAAGTCAGCTGTGTAGAATCTTGGGTAGTCTTTGATTCAGTGGACCCTACATAAGGACAGATGCCTGTCAACCCCTCCCCCTAGAACAACACTACAGCACAATTCTCCAGTTGTGTAGGCTTTCCTGGAATGTAAAAGCTGAAGGCGGTTTGGAAGCTCAACAACTCCAGCTTTTCTAACAGGAACACAGAATGTGGGAACCTATCCACACTTGGAGAAAAACTGCCCCTTTTGGGCTGTTGCACACTGGGAATGGAAAGATGTATATTAGCAGAAGATGCCATTGTTTAGAGACAGTGAAAGGAGTAAGTGCCATCCTCAAATGGGAGATCAGGGAGGCACTCCCTCTCTACATTTCTGGGAATTTCCCAAAATTGGCCTTGTCTCCCCAAATTATGAAATTTCATTATCCTGACACGTAACTAGAAGGGACGTTTTTAACCCGCCTCTTTGCAGTGTGGTCACGTCTTTGCCTGTTTGGGCTTCCCACAAATAAGTCTGGAAATGGTTGTGTTGAACTGTACAGTTAAATGCCAGCTAATTTGCATAGGTTGGAATGCAGCTCTTCTCATACGTTTGTTCTCTTCTCACAGTTCTGAGTACATGGAGCACTTTGACAACCGGAACTTACTGGCCTTCTCGGTAGAACCCCTCTTGGTCTACCCAACGCACTACACAGGTGACAAGGGGTATGTGAGTGACACGGAGACCTCTGTGGTGTGGAACAACGAGAGCGTCAAAACAGACTGGGACCGAGCCAAGTCCCAGAAGATGAAGGAGCAGCAGGAGCTGAGTAAAGAAGCCAAGAACTCAGATGTCCTCCAGTCCCCTCTTGACAGCAGAGCTCGTGACGAGCTATGATGCCACTGAGGCACAGACAAAGGAGACTGAGGACAAGACAGGATGTGGGCATGGTGTGTGGGAGAGATTTCCCTTTCCAAGGTCACATAAGAAGAGCCCTGCAGGACCAAGACCCATCTAGTCTAGCACCGTCTTTCCCACAGTGGCCAAGTAGATGCCTCTGGGAAGCTCACAAACAGGAGTTGAAGGCCTACGCCTTTCCACAATGGTTCCGCTGCCACTGGTATTCAGAGGCATACTCCTTCTGAACCTGGAGGTAGAAGGTAGCCGTCAAAATGATTAGCCATTAACCTGTCCTCCATGAATTTGTCTAATCTCCTCTTGAAGTCATTTAATGATTGGCCAGCAACGCATCTCGTGGCAGCAAATTCCACAATTATGCATTGAATGAAGAGGTTCCTCCTTTTTTCTGAGATTCTGTTCATTGTAGGGAGGGAGAAGAACTTCTACCTCTCCACATGATGTACAATTTTATAACATTCAATCATGTTTTTTCTCTCATGTTTTTTTTTAAGCTGCAATCCTATAAGCACTTGCCTGGGAGTAAGCCTTACAGCGCAATCCTAAAAGGCACGTAGCCGGTTGGCACGAGGGAGGCTCTGTGCCGAGGCGGCACGGGGATTGGTGGGAGGGAGGGAGGTGGGGCGGAACGTGGGCGGGCCACTTCCTAAGCCTGGCTGCGAGGCCCCAATTCGGGCCACGTGGTCTCCTCGGATCTGCGCCCACACTTTAGCAGGCGTAGATCTGTGGAGCATATAGGGGAGGCTGGAGCCTCCCCTACGGTAAGGGAGCACATGCTCCCTTGCCGCGGGGAAGCTCCAGCCTCTCCTAAACAGCGTCGGATATGGCGCTGGCCTGTCGGCCTTGCCAGTTCGGCACTGTTTCGGATTGCTCCCTTAGTAAGTTAGAAGTAAGTCAGCATGTCTTCTCAGCATAGGATTACTCTGTTCATTGCCTTTGTTCTAAACGAGAAAAGGCCCAGATGTTTTATCCCAGGGGTATCAAACATAAGGTATGCAGGCTCTTGGAAGATACGGCCCTTGGAAGCAATTCCTCTGGCCCCCAATATAATTGTGCTCTCCGAGTGTGATAATTGGGCTCTCTCATATCTTGAAATTATGTACAAGATTTGCACATGTTCTTTTCTGTCATTTGCAGCTAATGAGTTTCCATATGAGAAAAAAGTGTTATTTCTGGCCATCATCTGCTTCATCATGTCACTTCCTGCTTGATGATGTCACTTCTGGCCCTCTGCAGGCTCCATGAATGCTATTCTGCCTTCTGTTTAGAACGTGTTTTACACCCCTGTTATATGCTTTTTTTGCAAGGAAAGTGTCCCAGCCCCCTGATTATTTTGGTTGCCTTCCTTTTCCATCTCCACAGTATCTTTTTTTTGAGATGTGGCATCTAGAACAGTTACACAAAATTCCAAATGCGGCCAAACCATCATTTCGTATAGGGTAGTGCTCCTCAAACTGGTGGGTTGTGACCCATCGGCCTGGGGAGCAGCGCCCCCTTTCCCTTTCAGGGGCAGGGAGCGGGAGAAAGCAGTGACATGATCCCTGGGATCTTGCTGCTGTTTTGGCAGGAGAGGGAGGTGTCCTACGCATACCTTACTAGCATGCCAGCCCATGGGGGGGAGGTGCGGGGAGCCCCTGGGAAGCCTCCACGGGGCTCCCCAAGCCTTTCTGTTGGTAAAAATTATTCAACTGCAAACCACTTACGGTTTCGCAATTGAAAATCAGAAGTGGTTTGTGATCACAGTTTTTACTAACAGCGAGGCTTGGGGAGCCCTACTGTGGCTTCCCTGAGACTACCACCACCACCCACCACTACCCCCGCGGGCCAGTGTGGTAGTAAGGTATGTGTAGGACCCCCTCCCTGCCAAAATACCGGCAGGATCCCAGGGAAGCCCCACCCCCGCAAGCACTCACATGGTCTCCTCCTCCCAGGGAGAACTTTGAAGACCACTGGCACAGGGCATTATAATATTAGCAATAAATATAATATATAATATTAGCAATTGTACTTTCAGTTCCTTTCTCAGTGATCCCCTGGTTTGGAATTTGTCTTTTTTCCAGCATTGGATCAAAATTTTCATTGTTCTGTCCACCACGATCCCAGGTTTGCTTTCCTGGTTAGTCACAGGCAGACCCCATCAAATGTACTGATCTTTTTTTTGGGAGGGGTGGGGTGCATTATCTTGTTATGCTGAACCACATCTGCCATTCTCTGGAGTGAGGAAAGGGGGGGCACTCTACACCGATGGGAATGCCCTCACTCCGGAAGACAGGGTCAGATCTAACAGATCTTGACTCCTCCCACGAGGGAGGGCTTCCCACTCCCAGTTCCGGCCCTGTCTTCCGAGAGGCAAGGTCGTGGTCCTGAGCTCTGCTGAGCTCAACACAGATCCATTTCTATCTTTCAACCTTTTTTCCTCCCTTTTTCTTCACCTTTTCTTCTCTAACTCTCTGCCTCCCTCTTTACCTTTTGCTGATCAAAGGCTTTTTTCGTGTGGGCTCAGCGCGTCGCGGCGAGGTTGGAGCGGTCCGCGTGCTTCTCCCCTCGCTGCGCGCGGAGCCGGGGAGGCGAGCGCTGCGGGGAGGAGCCGTCAGCAGGCTTCCAGGCCGCAGCGGAAGGCCAGGAGGCCTCTGCAGCGACGCGGAAGAGCGGCCGTTAAAGGAGCCGTCGCCGCGGGCGCCGATAGCCCCGATCGCCGGAGCAAGGAAGTGCGGGGGCGAAACAGACGCGGAGGAGCAGCTGCTTGCGGCCGTCGCCGCGTTTGGAGTGGCAAACGAGGACGTTCTGTGCGGCCTAGGCCCGGAACGTTTCTCTCTCCGTGGCTGACTGGGCAGGAGAAGCAGCGTCGTCCACGGAGGTTTGGCTGGCCGTGCTGAGGCGTTTTTGGGGGCGATCGGTGAGTGTGTGCGTCTCCATTGCCGCTTATCTAGCCCCTCAGGTTTTTTCCCGCCTTTTTCGAGCGCGCTGCGCTAGGCAATATGGCGGATCTGCAGAACGAACAGGGGGCGGGTTCTCCTCAGAAGTCGGGAGGGGAGCAGGCCCCGCAGCAAGAACAGGTTGCCCCTGTCCCTCAGCAGTTGTCCCAGGCATCGATCACTCAGATGGTTCGGGCTGCGATGAGGGAGGTGATTAAAGAGGAGGGCTTGGGTCCAGCCCAGGCAACCTCTAAGCAAGGCAGAGGGGGCCATGTCAAGCGCCAGAAGCGCCGCAGATCTCCTAGCCGTGATGACCTGTCAGACACGGCTGAGTTCTCTTCTGAGGCAAAACAGGCCACCGCTAAACGCAGGAAAAGGGGTAAACAGAGGGCGACCAAAGTTCACTCTGCTAAGCGTACCCATAGGAGGAAACACAGGAGGAGCCGATATTCCTCCAGTGATTCTTCTTCTTCTGCCCAATCTGACTATTCTAGTTCAGACCAGGAGGAGGGCGAGCTGTCAGGAGAGGGGGAGGACAGGGATGAGGCACCACATAGGGACCGCTTGTTCCCGCCTGAATATTTCGCCAGAATGCTATCCAAGGCATCCCGTACAGTTAACCTGGAGAGTGCGTGCGAAGAACCAAAGCCTTCTACCTCTCAGAGCCTATTTCCTCAGGGCCCTTCTAAACCTTCCACTGTGCCTTTCCCGGCTGCTTTCCAGAGGGTGTTGGAGGATGAGTGGAAATTGCCTACCATCGCCAGACACAATAAGAGACTAATTAATAAGCTGTATTCTCTCCCGGAGCAGGCAATGACCACCCTGCAGGTTCCGTCAGTAGACCCGCCCATTGCGGCACTGTCCTCCACAGCAGTCATTCCCTCTGAAGGGGATGGCGGGCCTAGAGATGCGGTGGACAAGCGGGTAGAAGCTGCCTTAAAAAGAGATTTTCTTGCGTCCTCCCACGCCTTTAAGGCGGCCACAGCAAATTCGATCATGGCAAGGGCGGCTTTTCAGTGGACCGAAGACCTGGCCCAGTCTGAGCCGGGGCTCTCTGCCGCAGCCAAGAGTACACTCAGGAAGATCGCGTTGGCCTCAGCCTTCTCAGCCGACGCCTCGCTAGATACGCTTCAATTCTCAGCAAGGTCCATGGCTGCTAGTGTCGCGGCAAGGCGAAACATCTGGTTGAGAAATTGGGAGGTCGATGCTGGTTCTCAGTCCAGGCTGGCAGCGGTACCCTTCAAGGGTGCCAAGCTTTTTGGGGAGGCACTTGATACCCTGTTAGTTGAGGATAAGGACAAGCGAAAGGTGCTGCCCTCAAGTAAGAAGGAAGCACCTAGAGCCAAGTCTCATTCCTTTCGGACTTTTCGTAACGATGGGCGGGGCAGAGATCGTTCCAGGTTCCCCACCAAGTGGAACAAGCCTAGATTCCCTAACAAGCACCGTTCTGCCGGTACCTCCGGACCACAATCCAAGCCCCCAAAGGACCCTAGAGCCTGACGCCAGGCGAGAAGGATCAGCTGTAAATATCGGGGGACGCCTTTTAGAGTTTGCAGACTTTTGGAACAACATTACTACGGACAGTTGGATTTTGGACACAGTCAGACGGGGGTATTCCTTGGAATTCACCCACAAACCCAGGAGGCGTTTCTGGAGGGTTCCACGCTCCAAGAATGCACTCAAACACCAGGCAAAATTGGCAGCAATACAACACCAGCTGGAAATCAAGGCAATCGAGCCTGTTCCGCCCCAAGAGCGGAGGCAGGGGGTTTATTCCACATTTTTTCTGGTCCCGAAGAAAAACGGAGATACGAGGGCCATTTTGGATTTGAAGTGGCTCAACAGGTTTCTCAAAAGGAAGAAATTCCGGATGGAAACCTGGAGATCCATAGTGGCCATCTTGGAGAAGGGCGATTATTTGGCTTCGATCGACCTTTCGGAGGCTTACCTCCATGTTCCAATCAGGATGCGCCATCGTCGTTATCTCCGTTTTTCTTACGGCAACCAGCATTACCAATATCGGGCTCTGCCGTTTGGCTTGGCAGCAGCCCCCAGAGTTTTCACAAAATTGGTAGTGGCCCCGGTAGCCCATCTGCGCCAGAGGGGCATTTTTGTTTTTCCTTATTTAGACGACCTGTTGATCAAGGCCGAGACGAAGGAAAAGGCACGACAACATCTACAGGAAACCATCACCTGTTTACAAAAAATTGGATTCGTCATCAATTTTGCAAAGAGTGCCCTTCAACCGGTCCAACGGTTGGTCCACCTGGGGCTTCTTCTGAACACAGAGTCCTTTTCAGTGGCCCTCTCGGAGGAGAGGAAGTCATCCTTGCTGGCCCTGCTTCGCTCAGTGCTCAATCGGCCCAGTGCAGATGTCATGACCCTCGCTTCTTTACAAGGCATGATGGTGTCATGCCAGGACATTGTCAACTGGTCCAGGTTTCACATGAGACCCCTGCAGGAGTTCCTCAGACCGTTTCAACACCAGATAGAGACGAGGACATCAGCGGTTGTTCGCCTATCAGAGAAAGTCAAGTTCAGTCTGGGGTGGTGGCTGGAGCCGCACAGACTGACCCGGGGAGTCAGTCTGACAGTTCCAGACAGGCTGATACTAACCACAGATGCGAGCCTCCTCGGATGGGGAGGACATCTGCAGGAGAAGTTTTGTCAAGGGACATGGAGCAAGCAGGAGACATCTCTGAGCATCAATGTCCTCGAGCTGAGGGCAATTCGGCTGGCGTTGCTCTCGTTCCAACCCACGGTGAGAGGTCAACACGTGTTAGTGCGCACAGACAACACCTCAGCAAAGGCTTATGTGAACCGGCAAGGAGGCACGAGGTCTCGTCACCTTCAGGCGGAGGCCTCCACCCTGATGGCTTGGGCAGAAGCGAACTTAGCTTCTCTTCGTGCGGAGCATCTGGCAGGGACCAGCAACCTGTGTGCAGATTGGCTGAGCAGGAGGGCGATAGTGGAATCCGAGTGGAGTTTAAATCCGGAAGTGTTCCAACTAATTTCCCGGAGGTTCGGACGACCACTTCTGGATCTCTTCGCGACTCTGGAGAACAGGCAGGTTCCCAGATTTTTCTCCCGACTCAAGACGCCACAGGCCGAGGGGCTGGACGCGTTGACCACAGAGTGGCCGGAAGGGCTGCTATATGCGTTCCCTCCAGTCAAGCTTATCCCGCAAGTGTTACGCAGGATCAAGTACTTCCAGGCAGAAGTGATTCTAGTAGCTCCGCGCTGGGCCCGCAGACCATGGTTTCCCGAGCTGCTTCGTCTTTCCAGTCAGCCCAGTTGGAGTCTTCCTCCACGCCCCGATCTCCTGCTGCAAGGTCCACTAGTGCACCCCAGACCGGGGATGTTTCAGTTAACAGCTTGGAGGTTGAGCGGCAAGCTCTCCAGGCCTGCGGTTACTCTACAGAAGTTCTAGGCACCTTGCTCGCTTCTCGCAAGGAGTCCACGAAGAAGATATACGAGAGAACCTGGAAAAGATTTTCCTGCTGGTGCAGAAGTAGAAAAATCAGAGAAACAAAACCTAAGATCCGGCACGTCCTGGAGTTCCTGCAGGACGGACTACGAAAAGGCCTGAGCACTAACACCTTGAAAAGGCAAGTGGCAACTTTGGGTAGCATTCTGGGGGCAGGGAAAAGCGTGGCTATTTCGACTCATCCCCATGTGAAGCGCTTCCTTAGGGGAGTGTCTCTGCTTAACCCACCTACTATTCACAGGTATCCTAGTTGGAACTTGAACTGGGTCTTGAATGCTATTACGGGTAAGCCTTTTGAGCCCATGGCCACGGTAGGTCTCAAAGAACTCTCTTTTAAAGCTCTATTCCTGGTGGCCGTCACATCGGCCAGGAGAGTTTCCGAGTTGGGCGCATTATCCATCAACCCACAACTGTGCATATTCCATAAGGACCGAGTGGTCCTTAGGACAGATCCCACCTTTGTCCCCAAAGTCAACTCCATTTTTCATAGAGGCCAGGAGCTGGTTTTGCCAACTTTTTGTCCGGATCCGAAACACCCGAAGGAAAGGGTGTTTCACACTTTGGACGTGCGTAGGGCCTTAAATTTCTACATAGACCGCACAAGGTCCTTTCGTAAGACAGAGTCCCTGTTCGTATCATACACGGGGGCTTCCAAGGGCAAAAGAGCGTCCCCTCAGTCTTTGGCCAGATGGTTGAAGGGGGCGATTTCCATGGCCTATGAGGCCATTGGGAAACCCTCTCCGGGGGGAGTAATGGCCCACTCAGTAAGAGGAGCAGCGGCCTCGGCTGCCTTTGATGGTCAGGGGTCACTGGGTGATATCTGTAGAGCCGCTACCTGGGCATCGGTGCACTCATTCACAAGGCACTACAAAGTGGATGCCTTGGCCTCGGCGGAGGCAAGTTTTGGGAGAAGAGTGCTCCAGAAGGTGGTGAAGGTTTAGGCGTGCTGCCTCGCCTGACCCGCCCCTTCTATACTGCTCGGGTATGTCCCATCGGTGTAGAGTGCCCCCCCTTTCCTCACTCCAGAGAAAAGTAGGAATTCCTTACCTGGGAATGTCCTATTCTGGGGTGAGGAAAGGGGGGGCACTCGTCCCGCCACAATTCAGGCTCGGCGGGTGCACTGATCGGACATCAGCTACCTGGTCGGGACGGTGGGGATGGGGGTTTGCCTTTTCCCTCTCGTCTGTTGGTTTTCTTCCTTCTGTCTACATAGCCCGTCTGGGCGCTGTTACTGTTGTTGTCAAGTTCTGAGTTCCAGATTTTCATCTTGGCCTTGTTTTTGGCTGAGTTTTTTCCACGGAGTCAAACGGATGGCCAGGACACAGTATGAAGATCAGAGCGTTGGTGGAGGTTTTTCCGGCTCGTCTATCCGAACTGGGAGCGGGAAGCCCTCCCTCGTGGGAGGAGTCAAGATCTGTTAGATCCGACCCTGTCTTCCGGAGTGAGGGCATTCCCATCGGTGTAGAGTGCCCCCCCTTTCCTCACCCCAGAATAGGACATTCCCAGGTAAGGAATTCCTACTTTTTTGCTTTTGCCTAGTCACGGTTTGAAGAGATCCCTTTGGATCCCTCTTCATGATCATTTTTGGTTTTCCCCACCCTGAATGCTCCTGAAGTTTGGTGCCATCTGCAAACATGGCCACCTGGCTGCTTCTTCCTAATTCCAGATCCAGGTTTTATGGGTTGATCTTTTCTGATGTCATGTTTTCTGCCATACCCTATTGCAATTCACTGTAGTAAATCCAATGCCTTGGGATACACCAACATCTTGTATTTGAGTGTATTGGGAACCTGATGTAGAAATATGTGGATTTGTTGCCATCTCCCCCACTCCCACCCTCTTTTTCCGTTTGGAAAGTGCTGCAGGTGAGGTGTTACCATCCTCATCTATGTAAGGGAAGTTTGATTCTCTGTGTAATTGTTACCCTAAAGGGAACCTTCTATTGGCTGGGAGGAGGGCGGTGGCATTTGTCCTTGGGAAAGAAACAGAGTTGTAATTCAGACCAGCGGCCTCCAGCACCATAGTGCTTTGTGTGAGACAAAACCAACTGTCTTGATATACGTTTGAGACCTTATAGGTTATATAAAATTTTGCCATTGACAGTTTTGTATCTCCTGTCTGTGGAATCCTGATTTTTTTCTTTCCTTGATGACTTGAAACTTTGAGATTCTAACCTTGTGCTTTGATGTGGAAAATCAGAAATATTCCAGGTTCCTTTGGGCTGGTGAGCTCTTTATTCCTAGCATGCCTCTAGCCCTGTACTATAAGAAGAAAAAACATACCCTTGTGCATTATGACCTGTTCTGTCTAGCAGTCAAGGATGCATGATGGGAGATGCTGTTGACCAAGGGAAGCAGGGCCAGAACTACATCTTTAATCATATATTGTGACAAGCTAGTCTGTAGCATTCTTTTTCACCTGTTGGTTTTTGACCAACAAACTGGATCTCGCTGCAGTTGAAGGTGGGTGGCACAAATCCAACAACTTTGCTTGTGCTTTTTTTAAGTAAAAGGGAGGAGTGTAGGAGAATGATGGGTAATTAAAATTACAAGGAAATTCAAATCAATAGAGGGAGGGTGCCTATGTACCGTGTGTGTGTGTGTGTGTGTGTGTGTGTGTGTGTGTGTGTGTGTGTG
>JAJKFI010000167.1:350092-376278 GCA_029204185.1 Lerista edwardsae | reverse complement strand
GTGTGTGTGTGTGTGTGTGTGTGTGTGTGTGTGTGTGTGTGTGTGTGTACACACACATACTTGGCTTTTAAATATATTTCTGTGTTCTGGCTATTGGAGTTGCATTGGCAGACCTTAGTTCTGGGTCTGCCAACTACAGGTGCCAGCTTTCATTTCAGGCTGTTCAATTAAGCCTATCTCTGGGTGTTGAATGCAACAGCATTCATGCAAAACAGCATCTTCGTAGTTCACTGCACAAAAGTGCAGACTGGGAAGCCAGATAAGAATGGTTCAAGCCCAGCCAAAGGTCTAACCAGCACGTCACTCAACTTTTCATGGCTGGCCAGGAACACCCAGGGCAGGGACAAATTGGGGGGGGGGAACCTAGAGCCCATATCAGCTACATCTTCAAAGCAGCTGTCTACCCAACTGCAACAGGAGATAGGCAAAGAGACCTCATCTAGCATCTGTCAATCTCACCCCCTCCCAGGACCCTGTGCACCCACACCTGTCACCCCCCATTCCCCACTCCCAGCACTGAAACTAACATCACCTTGCATCACTGTGAACACACACCTGGCTTGGGAGGCTATAGCACATGGACCAATCAGGGAGCAGTGCATGGAACAATCATTGTACTGGCATGTGACACAGGGTGCCTACTGGCTGTTGCCTGCCTGGCTAGCCACATCCAGACAACCATGCCCTTTGCCCCTCAGCTGCCATCAGCCTGTCCCCCTGCCTGTGCTCTCCATATACCATGGCAGCAGAGAAAAGGGGACTCATGATCCCCAAGTGCCCGTCTCTCAGAGCCCAAGAACTCACAGAGCAAGGATGCTGTGGGAGGAGGGTGACTTCCTACCCTTGGGCCAGTTCAGGTAAGAAACTATGAGAGTGGGAAGAAGGGATCCCGATCTGCTAACAAGGAGACAACCAAGGGTTGTTGTTTTTTAATTGAACTGCCTTAGCAGCATCCGAAATTGAAACACAAGTGGGGTTGCCAACCATTTACACCCAGCAGAGCTGCTCTGCCATTGCAGGTTTATCCAACCGACAACGCGGCTGCCAATGAGGCCTGATTTACATGAGTTGGTTTACTGCCTGCCATTGGAGTTCACAAAGCCACAGGGGCCCAGCTAGAAAGAGTAGGTCAGCAAATATCACCAAGCAACAGTTGGATTCACTGACTGCTGCAGGCAGGGTGTAGGCTTTCCTTGGGGTCTGTACAGTGTCTTCACTTGAGAGGCAGCTGATCATGGGAAGCAAAGAAACCAAGCAGAACAAGGACTTGACAATCACATCAACCACACCTGCTCTCTGGACTGACTCCCTCTCTCACATACCCTGTGTTTGTGAGGGAGGGTGGTGAGTGTACATGTTGCCCTGTTAGGGATTAGAACAGGGGTGTCAAATATAAGGCCCATGGGTCAATTGCAGCCCCCAGAAGCAATTTATCAAGCTCCCATTATAATGGGTTCTCCCAGTGTGATAATTGGGTTTACTCATATCTTGAAATAATGAACAAGATTTGCACATTTTCTCTTTTGTCATTTGCAGGTAATGAGTATCTATGTGAGAACAAAGTGCTTATTTCAAGCCTTCATCTGCCTAATGATGTCACTTCCTGCTTAATGATATCACTTCCTGCCCCCAGCAGGCACTATGAGGGCTATTTGGCCCACCATATAAAATGAGTTTGACACCCATGGATTAGGACATGGTTGGGTAGAACATGGTGGTTGCAGGAGTGTGGTTTAAGCCTTGTGTGTATGTCTCCTTTGGAGCAGCTCCCTATGGTGTAGCCCTGAAGAACAAAAGGGATTCATATGAGTGTTTGGCCAACAGTAGCAATGGTTGGAGCCAGTGGTGTCATCCAGGCGGAACGGCCTGGTACGCCGTTCCGCCAGTTCAGCGGATGGGCCCGGGCCACGCCACCTTTCCGGAGGACGGGCGAGCTGTTTCTGGGCCCACCCCCCCCCCCAGGCGGCCTGATCACTCTGAAATGGAGCGATTTGGGCGCTGTGAGGCGCAGGGGGGGCGTGGCAGCCCTCCGCCATAGGGGTGGAGGGCTGTCAATCATCCGGGCATTCTGGTTCCTGGTGCGCCCGGATGACATCACTGGTTGGAGCCCGTGGCATTTACCAAAAGAAAGCAGTCACTCCCTGCTCTTAGCTGTTCCAAAAGGAAGGGATGGTTAACCAACATAACTACAACATGAGTGGGGTGCACTATGCTGGCTTTCCCTGTTGGTGACGTAGAAGTTCCAGTTGGGTGTTTGTGTGTGGAAAACTCCGGGGGCAGAATACTTACAATCAGAATGTTGACCAAGGTTAACCAAACATTTTGTCATCCACGTTGTAAGGGACAAGTGATTATGCAAACTGCTCCCTTTGGGTGCCAAGTGGTTGCCCTCAACAAAGTTCCCCTTTGAGCGATCAGAGAGGTATAGCCCCCTGTGGTGCATCAAATCATCTGAGCTGTACAGTAGTTTCTCCAGCAGGGGCTTTAGTGTGAGGGTTGGTGTGCTGTGATTAGCTGCCAAATCTCACTGGACACCATTGTTCTTACTTCAGAGTAAATATGCAGTCCCTTGGCTGCAGGAGTGGGGTTTAAGCCTTTTGTATGTCTTTGTCTTCCCCCTCCCAATTCTTCTAGCTTATTGACCATATCTTCCTGGGAGCAAGTTCTGCTGGATTCTGTAGTTTTCTTCAGAATAATCCTGCCCCATTCGCTCTGTAAGGCTGCAGCTCTTATTGCTGTGAGACTTCTTGGCTCTGTTCTGCATTATTTTGTTGCTGACTTCTCCTCTTCCTGAGGAAAATCAAATAGAGGTTTCCCTATGACAAATACAGGTTAAAGGAGAAGACATTTCAGACCTAATTGGCAAAGATCAAGAAGTCGCTGGGCCCAGATGGCATCTACCCAAGAATTCTTAAGGAAATAAAAAAATGAAATTGCTGGCTTTTGACTAAAATTCTCCCTTAAAAAGTGGCCTCTGTGCCAGGGACTGGAGAATAGCTAAGGTCACACCGATCTTTAAAAAAGGAAGCAGAGGAGACCCAGGAAACTTCAGGCTGGTCAGCGTAACACCTTTTCCAGGTAAAATGGTGGAAAGCCTCATCAAAGGTCAATCCTTCTCAAAGCCTCAAAAAATCCCCAGATACCCAAGAGCATGTTGAGTATCTTGTGAATGAGCACTTATGTCCACCACACATGACAGAGGCTTCCAGTATCTGGACATCCTCTTTATACGTAGATAGTGCTAGAGGAAAAGAGGCTGCTCTTTGCCAGTTACCTTTAATGGTTGCGAGACAGTAATAACTGGAGGTGGTTTTTGAACCGTCTACAACTATTTTCCAGCACATAGGCATCTATTAAGTGGCAGCTAATTGAACATGAACCAATAAAGCCTGTTGATGCTTTTGTCTGAGGTGCTAATTGGTACCTGCTTTACTGATTGGTACGTAAACAGAGAACAACTTGATATTAAAAGAAACAGTGTCCTGGTTGGCAACTTGGCCTCTGCTCGCTCAATCTCCTTTCTAGTGTCCTGTGGGGCTTGCCAATCTATTTCCAAAACAAAATTGCCTCCCATGAGTTCTCAGCTGCAGTGAGTTAACAAACAAGTTCTCCCCTCCATTAGAAACTTTTTCTGACTTTTAATAAGGTCCTTTGAGGTGACTTGATACACAAAGTATACTTTTTTAAAAAAAAAACTGTGTCATTAACAAACTTTGCAGTTCACAGCAATACACCAAATAGGCAATTATTTTTGTGTTAACGTGACAAACATCCACCCTCCACTTTTTGCATTGTTTGGAATTGGTTGGATAATTGAGCATGCCTTCTAAACCAGAAGTCCCCCGAATCACTTTGACTAACAGATCACAGGGTCTGACTGAATCTGACAGGTCATGGAGTCAGTTTGGATGGCAGACTTACATAGGAATTGTCAGATGGTCAGGTTGTCACAGTGGCTCCCCTGAACACAGTGATGGTGTTGCATGATGGGAAATATTTGGCCAAGGATGCAGACTCATCTTGGGTTAACACAGTGCAGCCAAAAATGGAAGAGCTGCATGGGTTACAGAAGATCCACTGTTGCTAAGTTGCAAGGAATGTCTTTGGACTTCAGAAACATTGTAACTCAGATCGCCAGGTAGCCTTGACCAGCAGCAAGGGATGCCAGAGCATCAGCTACAGAGCAAGGTGCCAGCTGCGGGCATTCTGTGCACTGCCCCAGGCACAGGGCCAAATTGATCTAATCACCCTAAGGCTGGCCACAGTGTAATATATTGGAGTAATTCTTCAAAAAAATTAACTTCCAATAATACTAAAAAAAAAGAACCACCCCCCCCCCCATTTTACAGTTCAGCTGTGACAATTTTTCTCCCACTAAAGTCCAGGTGTCTCTCAGTCTGTGATGTGATGTGCACTTGCCTGTTCAAAATGGCAACTCCATGAATGTGATAGACTACAATGGGAGTCTTTTAGATTCGGAGAATGAATGTGAATGCGGAGAAGGATAATAGATAGCAGAGGTGAGATTCTAGATTGCAAGTGTGTACTGGTGACACCCATAACCAACTGCCTTGGATATATGTTGGTGTGGATCTTACACTGGAAAAAAAAACTATGTATAAATAAGCAGTCCAGATCACAAAAGAGCATGACATCACATCATGACATCACAGTGGCAATCCAGTTTAGCTGAGACACCAACCTTCCCATCCATCTCATCTTGCTCACTTGCTGGTTAGGCTCAGGTCCTCTTTGAATGGTACCAGAGGAACATGGCTGCCGCCGCCATCGAACTTATTCACATAATAATTGGAAACAGTAGCCTCTCTATCAATCAGGTAAGTGGAGCCCTCTCTCATGCAGCCTGACCTTCCTCATAGAGTTGTTGAGTGGATTGTGCCCTCCCAGCGTAGAAGCTGTGCTGCATAGGAGGTGGGATACTAGTGTAGAAAAGAGCAGGTACAAGGTCACGGCCTACTCAGACACAACGTGTAGAAAGCTGCAGAGAGCTAAAGTTGTCACTCCTATCAGCGTCATGGAGAAACAGTACAGGGTCTCTTTTAACAGCTCACAGAAGAATGTGGTCCAAGGAGAGCTTTCACCCATTAGTGGGAAGGTAGTGTCCTGCTCAGGATGATAAAAAAGGGAAGTGGTTTGTTTCCCTGCTGTTGAGTCCAAGACGTTGCATACGTTCTGCCCGTCCAGTCTTCTCCGGTACAATCGTTACCCCCTCCTCCTTCGCCATACTTAAACTCAAAATGCAAAATGCCTTCTGTGCAGTTTCCATTATTTTTCACCACAGGGTACATCTGTCTGCAATTGTATGGGATGGGGTAGAGTCTTCAGTCAGGAGAAACCCTCAGTATTCCAGTATTGTGTTAGCTGATAAGGCCTACTTGAGCCAATTGTGTTCGCTCACTTCTGAACCTGACAGTTTGTCATGTTTTTTAACCACTAGAAACTACTTCTGCATTGTAAACTGTACTTCTGCATTTGCCATGCCTCATGTATGATTCACCTAAATTGTTGTTGTTGTTGTTCAGTCGCTAAGTCGTGTCCGACTCCTCGCGACCCCCTGGACCACAGCACACCAGGCCTCCCTGTCCTCCACTAGCTTCTGGAGTTCGCCCAATTTCATGTTCATTGCTTCGGTGACACTATCTAACCATCTCATCCTCTGCTGCCCCCTTCTCCTTTTGCCTTCAATCTTTCCCAGCATGAGGATCTTTTCTAAAGAGTCCTCTCTTCTCATGAGGTGACCAAAGTATTTGAGCTTCAGCTTCAGTATTTGTCCTTCCAGGGAGCAATCAGGCTTGACTTCCTGTAGGATCTCCTTGCAGTCCAGGGAACTCTCAAGAGTCTTCTCCAGCACCATAATTCGAAAGCATCTATTCTTCGGCGCTCTGCCTTTCTTATGGTCCAGCTCTCACAGCCATACATTGCTACTGCGAAAAACATAGCTTTGACTATGCGAACCTTTGTTGGCAGGGTGATGTCTCAGCTTTTTATTAAGTTGTCTAGGTTAGCCATAGCTTTCCTCCCCAGAAGTAAACGTCTTTTAATTTCATGGCTACAGTCACCATCTGCGGTGATCTTGGAGCCCAGGAAGACGAAGTCTGTCACTGCTTCCATTTCTTCCCCTTCTATTTGCCAGGAAGTGATGGGAGTGGTTGCCATGATCTTAGTTTTTTTTAATGTTGAGCTTCAAACCAATTTTGGCACTTTTCTCTTTCACCCTCATCAGAAGGTTCTTGAGGTCTTCCTCACTTTCTGCCATTAGAGTGGTATCGTCTGCATATCTGAGGTTGTTGATATTTCTCCCAGCAATCTTGATTCCAGCTTGTGAATCATCCAGCCCAGCCTTTCTCATGATATACTCTGCATATAAGTTAAATAAGCAGGGTTACAGTATACAGCCTTGTCATACTCTTTCCCAATTTGAAACCAATCGGTTGTTCCATGTCCAGTTCTAACTGTTGCTTCCTGACCCGCATACAGGTTTCTCAGAAGACAGATAAGGTGGTCTGGTACTCCCATCTCTTCAAGAACTTGCCACAGTTTGTTGTGATCCACACAATCAAAGGGCTTTAGCATAGTCAATGAAGCAGAAGTAGATGTTTTTCTGAAACTCTCTTGCTTTCTCCATGATCCAGCAAATGTTGGCAATTTGATCTCTAGTTCCTCTGCCTCTTCAGAAACCAGCTTGTACACCTGGTAGTTCTCGATTCACATACTGCTGAAGCCTAGCTTGAGCATTACCTTGCTAGCATGTGATTACCTTGCTAGCATTGGATTTTGAGCATTACCTTGCTAGCATGTGAAATGTATGCAATGGTGCAGTACTTTGAACAATCTTTGGCATTGCCCTTCTTTGGGATTGGAATGTAAACTGATCTTTTCCAGTCTTATGGCCACTGCTGGGTTTTCCAAATTTGCTGGCATATGGAGTGCAGCACTTTGACAGCATCATCTTTTAAGATTTTGAGTAACTCAGCTGGAATGCTGTCAAGTCCACTAACTTTGCTGTTAGTGATGCTTTCTTGACTTCACACTCCAGGATGTCGAGCTCAGTGACCGCACCATTATGGTTATCAAGAACATTTAGATCAGTCTTATATAGTTCCTCTGTGTATTCCTACCACCTCTTCTTAATCTCATCTGCTTCTGTTAGGTCCTTGCCGTTCTTGTCCTTTATTGTACCTACCTTAGCACAAAATTGTCCTTTGATACCTCCAATTTTCTTGAAAAGATATCTAGTCTTTCCCATTCTATTGTTTTCCTCTATTTCTTTGCATTGCTCATTTAGGAAGGCCTTCCTATCTCTCCGTGCTGTTTTCTGGAACTCTGCATTCAGTTGGGTATATCTTGCCCTTTCTCCTTTGCTTTTTGCTTCCCTTCTTTCCTCAGCTATTTGTAAATAAAAGCCTCGTCAGACAGCCACTTTGCCTTCTCGCATTTCTTTCTCTTTGGGATGGTTTTAGTTGCTGCCTCCTGTACAGACCTCTGTCCAGTGGTGTCATCCAAATGATTTAGGAACAGGTACTCACTTTTGATTGGTACTTGTCAGGGTCCGCCCACCGGAAGTGACGTCATAAGCCGGAAGTGATGTCGTGGCAGGAAGCGAGGTCATAGCCGGAAGTGAGGTCGTGGCAAGAAGTGAGGTCATAGCCGGAAGTGAGGTCATGATGGTTGCCATGGATGTGATCATGTTTGTAATAACTTCAGCTTGTGGTGAGTGTTGATTCTATTGCTTTGCTTTCTAGAGATGTGTATAGACATACTTTGCTTCAAATGTTCTCTGGTTAAACAGCAGGCTAGATTGTACTAGATTGTGAGCCCTTTTGGGACAGGGAGCCATTTAACTTTAATGTTAAATGCAAGGAGCCGACAAGGAGCAGGAGGGGGAACAGGCGCCCACCGGGCCGCGCAACCACATGAGCGCCCGACCGAGCGCCAGGCCGGCCGGCAAGGAGCAGGAGGGGGAACGGGCGACCAAAAAAAGACCGCATGGGGGCTGGGGCTGGGGGGAGGCTGCAGGAGGAACCGGGATGCTGCATCTGCGCGGCTGAAGGGAGCAGGAGCCCCAGGCAGCCTACCGTCTCATGCTTGCTGCCTTATTCCTGGGTCTCCCTTCCTGCTGCTGCTGCTGCTGCTGCTGCCACTGCTGCTGCCGCCTCCAGTCCTCTCGCTCCACTGCTGCTGCCGCTGCTGCCGCCACCACCACACTGCCTGCCTGCCTGCCTCTTCACAGAAAGTGCAGGCAACAGCTGCGGGTGTGCAGTACGCATGCACAGCTGCTGAGCCAACCAGCCGACAGGGCCAGATTCGAGTGGGCGGGGCCAGCTCAACTTCTAGGAACCGGTACTCACGTAGTGGTGCGTAGTGGGTGCATGACATCACTGCCTCTGTCCAAAGTTCTTCAGGCACTCTATCTACCAAATTTAAACTCTTAAATCTATTTGTCACCTCCACTGTATATTTGCATGGGATATTATTTAGGTCATACTTAGAGGGCCTAGTGATTTTCCCTCCTTTTTTAAGTTTAAGCCTGAATTTTGCAATAAACTCATGATCTGAGCCACAGTCAGCTCCAGGTCTTGTTTTTACTGCTTGTATAGAACTTCTCCACCTTTGGCTGCAAAGAATGTAATCAATCTGATTTTGGTGTAGACCATCTGGTGAAATCCATGTGTAGAGTCGCCGTTTGTGTTGCTGGAAAAGCGTGTTTGCTATGACTGATGTGTTCTCCTGACAAAACTCTATCAGTCTTTGCCCTGCTTCATTTTGTACTCCAAGACCAAACTTGCCTGTTATGAGGCAAACTTGCCTATGATGAGAAGGACATTGTTTTTTGGTGTTAATTCTAGAAGGTGTTGTAGGTCTTCATAGAAACAGTCAACTTCTTCCTCTTCAGCATCAGTGGTTGGGGCATAGACTCGGACTACTGTGATGTTGAAAGGTTTGCCTTGGATCCGAATTGAAATCATTCTGTCATTGTTGAGGGTATACCCCAGTACTGCAGTTCTCACTCTCTTGTTCACGATGGAGGCTACTCCATTTCTTCTAAGGGATTCCTGCCCACAATAGTAGATGTAATGGTCATCTGAATTAAATTCTCCCATTCCTGTCCATTTTAGTTCACTAACTCCCATGATGTTGAGTCTTGACATCTTGCGTTTGACCACATCTCTGACGTTCCAGGTTCTTATGCATTATTGTTCTTTCCAGCATCGTACTTTCCTTTCACTTCCAGACACATCTACAGCTGAGCTTCCTTCTGGTTTTGGCCCAGCTACTTCACTCTTTCTGGAGCTACTAGTACTTGTATTCTGCTCTTCCCCAGTAGCATAAAGGATGCTTTCCGACCTGAGGGGCTCATCTTCCAGCATCATATTGTTTAGCCTTTTAATACTGTAGTCCATGGGGTTTTCTTGGCAAGAGTACTGGAGTGGGTTGCCATTTCCTTCTCCAGCAGATCACGTTTAGTCAGAACTCTCTAGTATGACCTGTCCATCTTGGATAACCCTACATGGCATAGCGCACAGCTTCATTGAGCTACTCAAGCCCCTTCGCCACAACAAGGCAGTGATCCATGAAAAGGACCTAAATTGTAGACCTGAATAATTCACCCAAGCAAGTCTGAGTGAGGAAAAAAGAACCATTGGCAATGAAATATGCTTCAACGGTGGTATGTTTCTGTTCTGACCAACTCTATGTTCCTTTATTGACAAGAGTTTTGCTTCGTTTCATGTTTCCTATCTGTATCTTGAGTCTAATTGTACACTGCTGACAACTCATAAATATGTGTATTGTTTATGTACATTTGAACATGCTTTGAATTTGGATAACCCATGGATTTCTTTGCCATATACATGAAATGCTTTTCTTTGTTGCTGTTGCTGTGTTTCTTGTGTTTGCCTGTGCGCTCCTATCATAGTATTAATTTGCTTTATACATTACCTACAGAACCCAGTTGCTTCTTGCTTAACTAGATAAATCTTGTCATGAGGAAGAGCAGGAAGGGGTAACTGTGTGGTTGTAAATTCCTGACGCAGATTGCTCCTGAGGTTTCTTAAGGTTCAACACAAGAATGCTTGTATGATTCCAGATGGTTCCCTTGGAAAATGCACTTATGCATAGATTTGTCTCTCACCCACAGGAGGCCCTGTGGATCAGAGAGGATCTTGGAAAAAGTACTACTGGTAATATGGGAATAGTAAGTAATTCAGTCTTGCAAGACTCCTCTTAGACCCTGAGTTCCACACTGTCTTGGAGATATGGTGAAGTAGACCCATAACTGGAAGGCTTTCAAGGGCTTTCTTCCTGGCTTTGTTCTTGCAAGGTCATGATGAGAGTGGGTGGAAGAGGGTGGTGACAGGGCAGGCGGATCAGGTCTATGAAGGAAGCTAATTCAGTAACAGTGGTGGCCACCAAATCGTAGCCCCCCTTCCCGGACCTGATCCCATGGTGGGGGCCCATGCAGACCCGCACCAGTGCATTTGCTAGCACAGGTTCGAGTAGACCCCTCCTCCACCCTGCAGAACCTAACTGGGGGGAGGCAATGGATAGGTTTGGACTCTTACAATATTTATATGGAATCAGTCATATATAGCATGGTCTTGTGTGAAGCATAGTATCGGGGAAAAGCAGGCAACTTGGTGAGAGTGTTACAGTTTAGTGCTCTGACAAATTCCAATCTGCTCAACCACTGCCAGTTGCAGGTTTTGGGGGGGCTCATGGCAGCTCCAACTCTGTTGGCCCTTCCTCTTTCCCACTAACTTCTGCCTATTGGACTGCCCTCCCTCTCCTACTCCAAGCTGCCCAAAGGAAGACAGTAAGTAAAGGCTGCTCATCATTCCCTACTCCTGTCACTGCACCATGGGAGAGAGCAGGTAAATAGGCAGCCCTGAGTAAGGCTGCAGTCATTCTGGGGGGGTAGGCTGTAAGCACTCTATGGTCAAGGCACTACAAATCCCTGATGCTGGCCCAGTACTCAACATGTGTGAAAGCAATGTTTTCTTGAAGAGAATGATGTAACAGTATTAATGCAGCCAAAGTATCTCCATCTTAAAAGTCTGAGTGACTTGGTCATGAGTGTCTCCTTCGCCCTGTGGACTGTGCTGAAGCAGGATACTTTAAGTGGTTGTTGCAACTTCAAGGGATAGACACAGGGAGCTGGCTGAAGCCAGTTTAGACAAGAGAATCTGTGCAGAAACCTTCAAAGGAAGTTACATTTTGGCTTGCGTGTCAACAAAAAAAGGTGTAAGTGTTAATGGGAGAATTTGTCGGTCACACCACTCTGGGATGAGGGATCGCCCATTTGCGCAAATGTAATAAACTCTTTATAACCACAATGGTGCGGTCTCTGAGCTCGAACCTGACATCCTGGAGTGTGAAGTCAAGTGGGCTTTGGAAAGCATCACTAACAACAAAGCTAGTGGAGGTGACAGCATTCCAGCTGAATTACTCAAAATACGATGCTGTCAAAGTGCTGCGCTCCATATGCAGGAAATTTGGAAAACCCAACAGTGGAAAAGATCAGTTTACATTCCAATCCCAAAGAAGGGCAATGCCAAAGATTGTTCAAACTACCGCACCATTGCACTCATTTCACATGCAAGCAAGGTGATGCTCAAAATCCTACAAGCTAGGCTTCAGCAGTATGTGAATCGAGAACTACCAGATGTACAAGCAGGTTTCCAAAGAGGCAGAGGAACTAGAGATCAAATTGCGAACATTGGCTAGATCATGGAGAAAGCAAGAGAGTTCCAGAAAAACATCTACTTCTGCTTCATTGACTATGCCAAAGCCTTTGATTGTGTGGATCACAACAAACTATGGCAAGTTCTTGAAGAGATGGGAGTACCAGACCACCTTATCTGTCTTCTGAGAAACCGGTACATGGGTCAGGAAGCAACAGTTAGAACCGGACATGGAACAACCGATTGGTTTCAAATTGGGAAAGAGTATGACAAGGCTGTATACTGTCACCCTGCTTATTTAACTTATATGCAGAGTACATCATGAAATAGGCTGGGCTGGATGATTCATAAGCTGGAATCAAGATTACTTAATTGGTTGTTGAGAAATATCAACAACCTCAGATATGCAGATGATAATGGCAGAAAGTGAGGAAGACCTCAAGAACCTTCTGATGAGGGTGAAAGAGGAAAGTACAAAAATTGGCTTGAAGCTCAACATTAAAAAAAACTAAGATCATGGCAACCACTCCCATCACTTCCTGGCAAATAGAAGGGGAAGAAATGGAAGCAGTGACAGACTTTATTTTCCTGGGCTCCAAGATCACCGCAGATGGTGACTGCAGCCATGAAATTAAAAGACGTTTACTTCTTGGGTGGAAAGCTATGGCGAACCTAGACAACTTAATAAAAAGCCGAGACATCACCCTGCCAACAAAGGTTCGCATAGTCAAAGCTATGTTTTTCGCAGTAGCGACGTATGGCTGCGGGAGCTGAACCGTAAGAAAGGCAGAGCGCTGAAGAATAGATGCTTTCAAATTATGGTGTTGGAGAAGACTCTTGAGTCCCCTGGATTGCAAGGAGATCCAATCAGTCAATCCTCCAGGAAGTCAAGCCTGATTGCTCCTTGGAAGGACAAATCCTGAAGCTGAAGCTCAAATACTTTGGCCACCTCGGGAGAAGAGAGGACTCTTTAGAAAAGACCCTCATGCTGGGAAAGATTGAAGGCAAAAGGAGAAGGGGGCAGCAGAGGATGAGATGGTTAGATAGTGTCACCGAAGCAATGAACATGAAATTGGGCGAACTCTGGAAGCTAGTGGAGGACAGGGAGGCCTGGCGTGCTGTGGTCCATGGGGTTGTAAAGAGTTGGATACGACTTAGCGACTGAACAACAACAACAAAATAAACTCTTTGCGTTTCTCCCTACTGTGGTGTCCGTCTCCCTTTTGGTTCTTAATGGCCACCCAAAGGGCAAATTGCTTCTCCATTCTGCCCGGGGTGCCCCAATAGGGGGGGGTAGAGCGCTAGAGTACGAATTCTTTAAATAAATAAAAGAAATTGGGAAAGTAGTCTGCACACTCACATTATCTGTCTACATACGTTTTATTTTCAAAGCTTACACAAATAAAAAAGCAATGAACCCTGCGTAGGAAATAAAAGCCTTTATTTATTTGTTGAATAATGTCCCATTGAATATAAACTATTTTCCCTTGAGCCATTTACAGAAATGACTCTTAAAACTATCCAGGCACCTCTTTGGTATCCATGCACTCCTCCATGGTTGGGGCAGGCATGTGTTTGAAAGCACATGTGGTTTGGCCTTATTCCAGAAGATGCCCAATTCATCCCTACAACCAATGGACACTTGCATGTCTTTTCTTTACAGCATGAGCGGAACAGGAGGTTATATGAGGTTCACAGAAAGTGCATACCTGCCATTATTCAATGCACAGAAGAACTGTCCCATAACCAGGATGCTCTCTCCAACAAACAACCTTTCATGATTTTTGTATGGAAGGTCATAGCTGGGCACTTGGCAACTAGTCATTCTATTCAAAATGGCAGTTACTGGAGTGTGGCAGGTTGCTTGGTTACCATGAAAATACAGAAGCATGACTGAGTTTAGGCAAGATTTCACTGCTTCACCAACACCCTCTAGTGGAAAGAATAGGGAAGACGACGGGGGTTTGAGGTTGATAAGGCACCCTCCGCTAGCTCTGTTATGCCAAAAGCAATTCTCCCAACTATTTTGTCTGTCCTAGAGTATGAATGGCTGCATTTTCTAGGATCTCCACCTTCTGGTCATCGCTTCCTGGCATCACCACATTGTTCACCATTGCCCGAGCCACAGTCACTGTGGGAATAGAATGAGCTGTAGGGAAAGCAAGTGCTATCACTCCCAAGACTTTCCTGATCATCCACTCAGAAGGCCGAGACTCCTGACGATCACACAGTAGCACCCTGTAGGGGTTAAGAAAGAAGAGATATGAGTAAAGAGCCAGTTGCCTCTTATCTGACTTGTGTGGAACTCCTAGATTTGGGGCAGAAGGACAAATGCTCAATAGCTTCTCCTCAATACCTTCTGAGGCTTGCCTCTTTTTACATTTGTTTAGATGTGATGTTACTCCCTTTCCTCGCCTCAAAAAGGTATCCACTCTTTTACTACCTTCCCCATTTATTATTCCATGAAAGTAGGGGTAAAATGTGTTAATGGGTAATCAATCCACTTCAAGGGTGCAATCCTAGTCTGTGCTGTATCCAACGCATGTTGGGACTGCGCTGGAGCCTCCATGGGGCATTGGCATGTTCATCGGCATGTTCATCGGCACCAGCCGCCCCGATGGGCTTGCTTGGATCTGTGCCCGCTATATAACAGGTGCAGGTCTGAGCAAACCCTGTGGCCTGAATTGGGATTGCGTGGCCCGGGGGCTTGAATGTGGGCTAATGGATGCACCCAAACTTCACCCCCTGGCCTGCCCATCCCTGCTCCGTTCCGCCCTCCCGACCTGCCCTTTCCCTGCCCAGAAGAGCAGCTGCGCTGGCCGTGTGCTTTACCTGCTGGCTGCTCCAGCACTGCAGCATTAAAGCTGTGCGCTTTGCATTGGCGCGCATGTGCTTCACAGCAGGTGCTCAACAGTGTTGGGCTGACACAAACCGCTTACGTTGGCCCTAAGGTGTGCTTGGATTGCGGTATAAGTGACGTGTCCCTAGAGACCAAAACAGAGTAGTCCTTATGCCTTATAAATGATGTTGGTATGAAGTCCACCCACATCCAAACTATATATATTGTGCTCTATTCCTGAAAAGCCCTATTCCTGATTTATTTCTTCAAGTAATAGGAAAATTGGTGTTAAGGCCTCCTGTTACTCCATGATGGGAAGAGAAGGTTCCTGTGGGTACTGATCTTCAATGGGCGAGTGCCTAGACGTATTGCCTCTCCCTTTGATGTGCGAGAAAGCCTGCATGGCCACCCAATAACTGAGCACTCCTTCTGTCGCACTCAACCACCGCAACACTTACGCTGGTCTAAATATGGAGCAACGGGGGAATCCAACTGCTTGGACTCTGGCCTCTGCTTCACCCTGTAGAAAGATATGAGTTATTAGGTGAGCTCTCTCTTGTTCTGCTTTAGATCCCACAGACGTGTAAAGATTACGTAGATGGAGCTTCCAAGGCTGCCATTTTGGTGACAGAAAAAACACCCTCCCTCAAATATGATTCGATTCCATGCTCAAAACTGTAGGCCACAAACATTAGAAGTCAAAATTCTTCAAAACCATAGACTTATCAATCAGAAGTTCTCTTCCCTTCAGGAAGACAGATCACAGAAGGCTGTCCAGGAACTGCAGCAGTAAAGAGAAGCACCCTCTGCCATTGCCCAGGAGACTAAGGGCCCTCGGTGGGTGCACCCTCCGCCTCACGAATTACATCATGGCATATACCAGACTGGAGGCAGACACTGACAAGAGAAGAAGCTGCAGGATGTTTGCTCTTTTCACCTTGCCAAGAAAAAACACTCTGCTCCAACTACTAGCTGTCTCAAGACTACATAATGGCTGAGATGAAATGGAGATGAGATATAAGCAGGTGAAAAGAGAGGAAGCACATTTCGGCGGGGGCTGAAGACCTTTTTATTTCAAAAAGCTTTTAACTGTTGACAGGCTGGCTGGCTTTCTTTTCTTTTATATTAGGATCCATGGGGCTTGTTTTAGTTTTTAAATTATTTTAAAATTGTTTTTAATTACTGTTTTGATTGTCTATATAGTATTTTAATTGTTGTAAGCTGCCTTGTGTGCCCATGTGGCAGGGTAGAAATAAAGAAATAAAGAAATAAAGAAATAAAATGTAATTGTTTCAGTTTTGTGTTCTTAAGCTTCGATACAAGAGGGAATGGGGATTAAGATGGGGTGCCAAAGACTACATAGAAAAGGTGGGTTTTTAGATGGGTTGTGAAGAAAGAAAATGAAGAAACATCCCACAACTGTTTTGGGAGGCAATTCCAAGCATAAGAGAGAGCAAAGGATAGACCCATCTTAGGGAACAAGAGATCTTTGGCCAGTTTAGGGTGGTAGACCTGGAAGAGTGAACAGCACAAGCAGGATATGAGAGCTGAGAAGTAGAAAGAAACAAGGTCTTAGATGGCTTTGAAGGGAAGGACAAGAAGTTTGTGTGGGATCCAGGAGCAGGTCAGAAGCCCATGAAGGGACTTAGGAAGGGTGTAACGTGTTCAACGTTACCCAGCAGAGTGCTGGCTAGTGGTGAGGGGACTAAGATGAGCCAGTGGAAATCAAGGGAGGAGGAGGAGGCTGCTGTTGCTGAGGTGAGACTTACCCAAGGTGTGAACTGGAGTTTTTGCTGGGAAGGCAGAGATATTGAATTATTACAATATCACAAAGGAAGAAAGAACAACATTTAGCAACAGATTCAGTGCAGGGAAACAAAGGAAAGAGACGAGTCATCGCTAATGCTAAACCTTTGCACCTCTTCTACAGGGTGGATGATGACATTGTCAATGGACAGGGAGAAGTTCCAGGAGAGGAGAGTTCGAGAGGTAAGATGGGTCTCGGAAATATTCAGAATGATGAAGCATTCAGGCAGAAATGGTGTAGGAGATGCAGGAATGAATGAAGGAAGTTTTGGGGCAGACAGGTAAATTAGGTCACCAGAATACTGGAGACTGTGAAGGCCATGAGATTTGATTAAGTTAACCAGGGACAGATTACAGAAAGAAAATACAAGGGGGCAAGAGACTCCAATTTCTAAAAAAAAAAAAAGGCTTCTTGTAGAAACACTGAAACAACAATGGATAATTAGGAACCATTTGAGGATGGAGTTATGGAGACTAAGGGCACAGAAAAATGATCAACTGTTATCAAAAGTAGAAGAGAAGCCAGGTATGACAGATTAAAAATCTTTTGGCAGGGAGGAGAAAAAGTCATTTTTGGAAGGCCAGTTTCAGTGAAGTCAAAGGTGTAGAAGCCAGCCTGATGCGGGTCAATGCTTTTGCCAGAGCCCATTTCACAAATTTGAAGATTAAAAAAAAGCCACAAGAACGGGAAGCCACTGGAGATGGAGGATGGGTCATGGATGACTTGTTGGGAACTGGGAAGAGAGTAACGTGTTTGAATGCAAAAGGAAATTAAATAGAGCAGAGAGACAGACTGAAGTTGTTGTAGAGAGCAGGAAAAATAGCTTGAACGATGGGAGAGGCAGATAATAATAATAGTGTGTTGTTTTATTTCCTAAAGAGCGCTCTTAGAAATACAGGCACTTTGCAGTGTTCCACCTGTGATTGCACAAGAGGAAATTGCACAACAATGAGGTATGGACAATTATGTTCATGACTGCTTATGCAACATGTTGCACAACGTATTGCATAATTTGTAAAACAGCAACAGGATTCCATTTGGATTGCTGTGGGCAAGCACTTTGCACGATCACTTTCACATGCAAAAGCCTGCTCATGTGAGCAGAAGGATAACTTAAGGTACATATCAGTAATAATAGTTATTGCTGCAATCTGTTGTAAGCTGCTTTGAGAATCATGTGATTGAAGGTGGGAATATAGATAATCTCAGTAAATAAAAATGCAAGAAAAGAAACTGATGTAGTGGGGAAGTTCTGGGTTATTGTCATAGTAAGATATTCCTTAAGTTTAGAACATTCAGAGGCACCCAAGGCAATGTATGTCAACACTATGAGCCTCTCCAGCTGGTGAGAGGAGTGAAGATGATGACCCTTCAAGTGAGAGTGGAGGAGTGCCTGTCAAGTGTGCCTGTCATGTGTGGGAGTGTGAGCAGCCAGAGAGATGCCAGACTGTGAAGGAGACTGACTACCTGGACTGTAGTGTTCTTGAAAGATTAGAACAAGTGATTCTAACAACCCCTATATGGGGTGAGAAAAGCCTGCTCATGTAAACTGCCTTGATTAAAGTCAGAAGAGAAATCCAATGACCAGAAAGGCAGTATATAAATACTGGTGGTGGCATTATTAATTATTATTATCATCATCATCATCATCAACAGCAGCAGCAGCAATTAAACATCATAAATATTCAAAGAAGGGTAGGAGGCAGCAGATAAAACATGTAACAAACAGCGCAATCTAGAAGGCGCTCTAGGCCAGCACAAGTCCATAAACACGTTTGCGGCTTTTTTTTGAGATTGGCTAGAGCATGTCTGTGCACTGGCCTTGCAGAGCTGGCCCTAGGGCCAGGAGGCCCAAAGGTAAGGTTGGCCTTGCCAAGCCAGCACAGAGACTCCGGGCATGTGGTGAGAGGTAGAATGGGGCAGGGTAGAACAGGGTAGAGGGAGGGCAGAACCGTGGGCCAGCCGGCCTGGGGTGGTGGTGGAGGCAGACCGGCCTTTGGGGCAGATCCTAACCTCCATTCCTGGCTTGGGCAGCCCTGGTTTGGCCGCTTGGAGTTGCGCTGCCAATTTCAATGAGCAGCTCCATTAGGGCCGCTGTGTGCTACCCGGAGGAAGAAGAAATTTTTCCAAGCCCCAGGCTGGATATGGGGCGGGCATGTTGGCCTGCCTCTTCCAGCCAGGGGTGTGGATTGCACTGACAGGAGTTGAGAGTTCTGTATTCGTCATATTACACATCCCCTTATTTGGTAGGGTTTTTTTTTTTTTTATTCACTAATAAATGAGAAGGAAAAACAAAATAAAAAACACAGGGGTTGAGAAGATTTAAAACAAAAACACCCAACCAAACATAGGTTTAAGGCCTGCCAAATTTCTCAGCTTACTCTACCTTGCAGGGGAAAATCTAGGCCGTGCCTGCTTCCATTTTGGATCCTGCAACATCCCTTCATGGCTAGTGAGAATCTTGCCAGTTGGAAGATGGGAACATTTCATTGTTATCTTCTCAAGACCAAGATAAGAAGTTCAGCACAGCTAGGCAAGATGTGCTGAGATTCTCCGGCTGGGAGGGAATGAGAGCAAGTGACCATCAGCAGCTCAGAGATTGCGTCAGCCTTCTGGAATGGTCTTGGATCCGGCTCTTCTGGTTGGCTAATGGCATTTCCTAAGGGATGAGGACTCCTCAGGAGGGAGGGGTTGGTCATTCCATTATGGGTGCCTGGCCCCACAGGTAGCCTGGGAGCCACCTTGCCTGTTCTCTGAGGTTTGGGCTAACCCAGTGAGAGTTGGAGTAATTAGAACTGGGAAGCTCATCATTTTAGAGTAATACTGTTGTATGTTGTAAGTCTTGTCTCACAAATATGCCTTTTGATGATGTGTAACCGTATCTCTATTCTTAGTAAACCAATATATACTTTACAGGTCTTGACGGTCAAGGAACAAGAACTCAGCTAATCTGGCCTAGCTGCTCAGCCTCTACCAGGGAGTCTTGAGAAGTGGGTCCCTCAGGGTAAAGGGAGCCCAGGATCTGCAAGAATTGGGAGAAGCCTGCAGGTACTCAGCTGCCTTGGAGCTGAGGATCTGGTGTATCCAGGGTGATGGCAGTATTACCAGACAGAGGGCCGTATTACTCCAGGAACAGCGTACATTTGCCCGTCTGTGTGTGCGTGCGTGTGCGTCTGTGTGCATGTGCGCGCGTGCGCTAACCAGTACCTACATGTAGGAATGTTAGACTCTATGTTTGATTTATTTTGCTAAGAACTGTGCCCTGCTAGTTATGGGTTCATTGTGCCCCTCTGATACCATAGATACCACTGTGCCCCCTTATACCATGGAATGGTATAACCTACATTAAAAAACAGTAGCCGTCTCCCTCAAGTGTGAGAAGACCCCACAAGCATATGGGTTACCCAAGAACTAAATTGGACACATGTGTTCTGAGTTGCTGTGAAGAAGGGACAGTAGGCTAGGGGTGGTACAGGGAAGCCAGGGAGCCCTGGGTTGAGGACTCCTCTTTCACATCCAGTCCCATTCTTTATTGTCTGAGGCCTCCTTCCATCTCTCCCTCCCACCACCTCAGCTGAAGCAGCTCTGCTGAAAGGGTGGCCCACATAATAATTGGGCTCTCCCAAGGGGTGCCTTTCAGCAGCCAATGGTGGTGCTGGGAGAGTCCAATTGTCACACAGGCGGGAGAAACAGCATCTGTGGACTGTATCTGGCCAACAGGTCTTATGTTTGACACTCCTGTTCCAGAACAAAAGGTGAATGGAGGGAGGCAAACAGGGCTCCCAGGGCAGGACATTCGGAAGTCTAAGTGCAGTGCTTAACAAGATGACCAAATGAGTTAAGTGTGTAGCTGGTAGGCTGTACGATGGCAACAACAGTGTCCCTCCCTGGTTTAGGTCCTTCAACCTAAAAGCATACCTCTCTTTTTGGCAGTGGTATTGATCTTACCCATCGTCATATTCAATCATGAACATTACACAAACGCAGGATTCTCTTTTAATTTTTCTCTTTTCTCCAATAATCCTGAATGGCAGAAGATGAAAGGGTGGAGCCTGAATGTGATGTGACAATGTAAAACTTGAGTATATAAAAACAGAACAGGAGTCAGAACTGAAAAAGAAGGGCTCTCCTGCCCACTGACTATCTGACCCTGAAACCCCATTGACTAGGGTATCTCCCACCAGACACACCTTAACACGGAGGTAGAGGAAGCGGCTGGAGCTATCTGCACCCTTGGACGACTGTAGGAGAAAGTGGCAGCAGCCACCGGCTTTGGCTAGCTGGGCCGAATGTTCAACGTAGTCACGGTCAATACGTACAAATCCATCCTGTGGAGCCAAAAAGGAAGAAAAAGTGGTATCAATGCATTTGGACCTATCCTCCCCATCCAAGGGCCTAGGGTGAGACAGAACATACTTAAGATTCGTTATCAAAAGATGTTGTTGATTAGGTACTACAGATCTCAAACTAAACTGTTTGATGAGAGCCAGTGTAGTATAGCACTTGGATGAGGGACACTTGGGTTTAAATCCCCGCTCAGCCAAGACAGCTTACTGGGTGACCTGGAGCCAATCAGTATCTCTCAGCCTGATTTATTTTAGAGCCATTACATACAAAAAAGTGGAATATCCTCATGCTATGTTGCCCTGAACTCTTCGAAGGGAGAGTGAAAAGAGAAAAGAAATAAAGCTTTCAACCCCTTTGCATAATCCCCAATAGTGCCAGCCCATTCCTTGCAGTACCCCAAGCCCACCCAAGTCAACCTCGCCAATCTTAGATCTGGAGTGATGGAAAATAAGAGCCCAAACTCCAGCTTCAACACATTCCATCATCTCCATCACAGCTCTAGGAGAGCCATGTTTCCTGCAGTTCCTTCTTCAACTAGTTTTTCCACCTCCACTGCAGAACACACCAAACACTGTCCTACTCTTTGGTTAGGCCCGACTCCTCACCGCTCCAGCCTTGGCCTTCGTTGTCCCCAGGCAGCAAAACCCCACATCATGGCCTTTGAAGGCAGCAGCAGATTCATCCAGTTTCTCAAAGTCGACAACCTCTTGGGTCTGGGTGGTGGGCCGCAAGACAATCAAGAACAGAAAAATAACAATTGAAGAGCCAAGTGAAAGAATGGTGCTTACATCAAACAAGTAAAGCCTTGTGTTTTACTTATGGGGGGACACAGGGGATATATGCAATTATTTCATGCACAATCACGATTTGTTGTTATAAGGCAGAGGAATTAAGGGGTAGTGCCAAAGATGTTACAAAAAAAGTGCTTTGAGGAGGGATTTTAAAGGGATACAACTCAACTAAAACAGTTCAGATTCTTTTATAAGACAGGAGATGCACCCATGACGTGGATGAAAGCAGAAGGAACATCGTCTGTCAAAATGAGGTCTTATAAAGCCAATGCACTAATGTAAGCGCTCAAATTTTACTGTTAGTTAACCACTGTTTTAACTTCAACTAGACTAGCTTCAAGCCCAGATTAATGGGTTTGTTACTGCTGTCAGACATATCACTTCATGTCATTTATTGCTGATGCCTGACTGGTCTGCAGCCTGGAGTCTATGAACCACTGTACAGATGCACAGCCAATCTGCAACACAAGGTAGATCTCATGGCACGCTGGCGCAAAACCAATGCACCATCAAATCTGTGCATTGGCAGTAGTACAGCGATGACTTTAAAATTGAGCCTATTTGGTTTTTCCTCCTACGTTCAACTGATTGTAAATAGCAGATAAATAAAAATAAAAGAGCTGGAATAATCCTAGATGTACAGTCGCCTCTTAGGAACATGATACCAATGCCCAAGAAGCTGAAATGTTCACAAAACTTTTTGCTGAGTTCGCCACACTATTGGCACACTATTAATTATTATTGGCTATGCTCTCCTACCACATTGGTGTAAAGCTGCCCTTCCAGATTCAGCTTCCGGCGGCCAATAAGCGTCACCCTGGAGAACAGTTGCTGCCGCAGGATCTCAGCCAGCAGTTGCTTCCCAGTCTCCCCCGAGGCACCCAAGATGAAGCAAGTTGAGTTCTTCTCACGGAAACGCTCCTGGAGTTTCTGCAGTTCATCTGGGCTGGCAGCAGCCATTTTGCCAGCAAGTGGTGGTACTGCCCTAAATAGCCTGCTGCCCTCACTAAGGCTCCACGTCAGCTTGCAAACAGACCTAATTGATCCAAACAGACAAGCAAAGATTTAGCATTATTTTTAAATGACTGGCGTCAGACTCATCTTCTTCCAGGATGGCTGCCCCACGGCCCAGCAGGCCCTAGAAGAACCTCGAGGCAGCCACAGGCCAGCAGGTGACTGAGCTGGCCAATTGGACGGGGTGGTTTCTGGGCCTAATCAAGAAATGATAAAAGAGAAGCCTGTGATAAGGCCAGGGAGGCTACTGCAGAGAGGGCAGACCCTGAGGAAGAGGAGGCTCCCAGTGCTGCAAGCCAAGCAGGGGTGGGTGGAGGAGGAGGAGGAGGAGGAGGGTGAAGCAGCCCCAACCTCACCCAAGGTCTGAGACTCCTGACCAGAAAGTGAAGAGGGACCCTGACCAGGCTGTTTGTGATGGGGTTCTGTCATTGACCGTCATTATTACATCATCCTTGAAGTTTGCTTTTGTGCTCCAAGCAGGCAGGGGCACGTTTTAAGTCAATTGGACCAACGAGGCCATGTGCCAGGGTGATCTACTTTTGTCATGTATACAGAACAGCACACTGCAAGGGACACCCAACACCACGCTGCAGGTTTCATAGAGAACAACCATGATTTTAATTTTCTTCTGAATTCTTAAAAAGTCAGTATGTGTGTACTGTTTATATTTTGAATTTTTAAAAACAGTACTTGAATTACATAATGTGTTGTTATGTAATTACATACCAGCATAAACGTTTATTTCTCTGAAAAAAGTTAGAGACAAACACTTAAATATATGTGCAACATGTATTCTTTTGATTCTGTGGTTCCTGTTAATATAAATTTATTAAGTGATTTTTAGAAATCCAAAAAAAGATAATTTGTTCCCAACAATGCTATTCACATATATTTTGAATTTTTTTCTATACAAAAAGTAAAAATTAATATTTTTTACCAAATCATTTAACATTCAGTAAAACAAGTGATTTTCTAAATATTCACTTTTCAAAGGTAATCTACCCATTTTGTTTGTTTACTTGTAGGCTTACTGTATGCAATTTTATATTAAAATGTGCTTCGATCCATTTGGACCATGAGTGCACAAATGCACTTTTTAAACACACCTTTTGACTGCTTTCCCTTCTGCAGTAGAGATATGAAGTCTAGATTTTATGCGTATCTCTAACTCCACAGATCTTGGCTGTGAAAAAAACGTTTCCCCGCAAAAAAAACCTCGTTTCCAATTGGGCCCTTCAGGCAGGAACCTCCCTCGTTCTGGGTTACGCTGTTTAAAGGACCTGCGGCTGAGATCTCTCCCTAGTCCTTTCAAAGACGAGTGCAGAACTGGACACTCTCACCCCTCCTGCTCAACAGAATCGCTTCTGGATTCGGGGCTTCCATCTCCTAGATAGCAACGTGTCAACGACATGTAATTGCCAACTAAACGCTGCAGCCTTGTTTTCCTTCAACTGCTCTCTTGTCATGTTGCAAATTTCTCAGGGGGATTGTTCCTCGCCACACACGAAATCCTGATCCCAATGAATTCTTAGGTAGGCGAATGCAGAGCAGAGCAGAAGAGAAAGCCGACGGACCTTGCCTGCAAGTGTGGGCTCTGAAAAGTGGGGGCGATTCCCCCTTGCCCCTAACGTGTTGCTTCTGATGCGGGCTGCGATTCCTGGCGCAAGCCAGGATGCAGCTCGCGGGAGACGAGGAATGAAAACCGGAGCGCCCCTGCCTCACCTGCAGCCAAATAACATGAAAACCAAGCGCTGGCGTCCCCCTTACCTGTTGTTTTTTGCTGGGCGAAGCAAGCGGCAGGCCGCGCGCGCACTTGGCCACTCTTCCCTTTGCTCGCTGCTCTTCCGTCGCAGAGTGCCACGCCCGCCTGCACGCCCTCGGCGTTACTTGTGGGAATGGCTTGATTCAGTGGCGTTTATCGTTAGAAGGGAAAACAAACGCCTCGGTAGAAAGGGCGAGGTTGGCATTTGCTTGGGAGTATGGGGTGATTGATATCAGCGCGTGACTATTGGCAGGGAGCGGATACTTCAGCAATCAAATCCGTTGTATCGCATCACCCATGAATGTGCTGCTTTGGCAAAGAATGAGAGGACGACGAACTCCCCCCCCCCGCCCCCGCCATGGACTCGCAGTGTAGATGGTAGCATAAGGGAGGCGCGGGAGGGAGTTTAAAATAGGCGATTATTTCAGTCGCTTACAACGCAACCCTATACTATACTTGTTTTCATGTTGTGCACAGTGGGGCTTGCTTCCATGTACGTCTGCGTATAGGATCGCGCCTTTAGCAAATAGTCTGAGTTCCAGTCCGGTCGCGGGGAACTGTGCCAAAGACATCACGGGAAAGATTGGCTCGAAGTAGGGGACTGGGGTGACACCGAGCACGTGTCCTGAGGCGGCTCCAAGCGTGAAGGCTGACAAGGGAGATGCAACTCCATTTCGGAGATGCAACTCTATCCGAGATTGCTCCTCCCACTCGCTGGGTGCAGTCAGGGTGCAGCGTGCGGCTTATTTGCCCTAATCCTTTGCAATCCAACACCAGTTTAGCTGGAAGTATCTGGAAGATGTTCAAACCTGGACTTTGGCAAATCGCCGCGGGGAGACAGCATCGTGGCGTGGAAGGTGACAGGAAGTGAGTCAATAGAGTTGAAGCAGTGACATGGCAAGCGCCTGTCACGGTAAGCTCTGATTAAACCTCTTGGAAGCTAAAAATCAGGGGAGCCGCATTAGCTGCAGTAAGCATCAGCAACATAGAAGACGGGAGATCTGCTTGGAAGCTGCTTGGAATGTCTTTTGGTCTAAGAATAGATATTTTCAGTATCAAAACTCATACAAGTGCATTGCCGAATTTTGTTACACTGCTGTCTAGTATGCTAAAGACAACACTTGAGTTATTCAGAATTCCATTGCCCATGGGTGCCTATCAATGAATTTCAAAAGTCTCAATACTTTTGGGTTTGCTTCATTTGTTGATTTAGTTCTGAAAGTGAAATTACGTATTTAATAATTGAAAATATTCCTTTGTCATCTTTTATCATCTTTAGCCTGCTTCTCCATCTCCTACACAGTCATAGTACCATCCTTTTCTGAATAAATATTGTTTGGAAATGTCTTAACAGTAGCAACAATCACAACACAGGAGATCTGCCAGAGAAAATACTGGCAGCCCCAAGCAGAAATCATATGTGTACTTTTAATAATCGCTTGAGAATCTTCTTTCCACCAGGTCCATTGCTCACCATTGACAAGTTCTGCTTTTCCTCCTTTAAAGAACACCTCCTCCATCTAGTGCAGGAGAAGACACCCCATCACTTGCTGCTGGCCCAATACCTGAGGTGGCAGCAGTTGCAGACCTACCATTGGGCCAGGGGGGCAAGGGCCCCTGGGCGCGGAGCTCCTGGGATGGGCTGAAAAGGGGTGCCTTGCTGCTCAAAGAGGCATGCGGTTTTGATCCACCCACCCTCCCTTGGTCCTGTACGGCTCCGAAATGGAGCCTGGTGTGCTAGGAGGGCGTGTCAATGGGCAGGGAGGGGTGGAGAGCTGATGCTAGGGGCACAGAGTGTCAGCCCAGCCCCCGAGCATAGTATGGGCTGAACACACCACTGGGCAGCATCCCAAATGCGATCCTCTCTTATGCCCCAGCCTCTGTTCCTCCCACTCCCTGGACTGGAAAAAGAAGAGAAGGGTGG
>JAJKFI010000167.1:327324-337378 GCA_029204185.1 Lerista edwardsae | reverse complement strand
CCACGCTGGGGGGAAACTGCGAGCCAAGTGCAGCTCTGCTGGGCCCTTTGTCAACAGAACTAAAGTGGACAATATAACCTTGTGGCTGGAGAGCATGTCATCTTTCCCCTTCAGCCAAGTCGCATCTTCGGGCAGTAGAATACCATCTTCCTCCAATTTTAAGATTCCTCCTCTGAGTGGCTAAATTTGGTGTTTGAAACATAGGGCGCTGTGTTTGTCCATTAGGAAAAAATACAAACACTGGAGCAAGTTGAATAATCTTCACCTATTTTATAGTTATAGAAGCAACAAATTACACAATTATAACAGGTGATTCCTGGCCTATTTTGGAATGGCACCACAGTGGTCGTCTAAGGGAATTAATTGCATGAAAAGATGTGCAACTGCCCCAGTGCTTCCGTTAGGGACAAGCAGCGCCAGGCAGAGGTGCTTCACCCTTCTGTGTTTTTCCACTGCAACACCCTCCCCAATCCACTTCTCTATCTGCAGGGCCTCAGATATGCTTTAAATGCAAATACACATCTGGAACTCTATTACAGGAGAAGGTGAGAAGTGGCTGTGAGAAATTTTCTGCAGACAAGCAGTGCCGTAGGGCAAGTTGAAAACCATTGCCTTCCAAAGTTACTTTTTTGCCCTCATAGTATAGTACCACTCATCAGGGTTTTGTAACTCATGGATGCATTTAGTGTGTGGTCAGACTGTTATTTGGGAGCTGGATCCAACAACTTTGCTAGCATGAAAAGTATTTGGAAATTTGGCAAGATATGAACGCGGTTGGGTGAAAAATACCCCAAAATATGGTTGCGGTATGAGAAGGCAGTCTGTAGCCATGCAGTGTGTAATAGTGTATCACAAACCTTGAGCAAAAATGTGGATTACAATGGAATGAATTTCTGATTTCTAAAATGAGAAACACCCTATGGGAGAAATCTTCAGGGGTAGGCTCAGGGGGCACACAGCAAAATCGAAGCATAAAATAAAACAACAGAAGTTCATGAAATCCATAACCCCACCCTTTCTCCTCTCAGTTGAGAGCACAATCCTATACTGTGCTGGAATGTTGAGGCCGTCGGGCCTGCGGCATAACCAGCCACGTTCATGCCCTTGTACAGGGGAGGCGTCAGCCTCCCCAATGTGCTCTTCGGATCTGCGCCTGCTAAATAGCCGGAGCAGATATGAGGAGGCTGTGCAGCCCAAATTGGGGCCTCACGGCCTCGCAAACAGGTCTAGGAGACAACCTTATGGACGAATCCTTGGCCTGCCCCCCTCCTGGGCTGGCACCCCTGCCAGCCCGCCCACAACCCGGGACCCACTTTTTAATGGCACTTGTGTTGGGACCCACCAGAAGTGATGTCATTAACCTGGAAGTGACATCAGTGACATATTCAAGCAGGAAGTGCTGTCACTGTAACATAATAAAATGATACTCCTGAAATGCACTGACATTCTTGGACTGCAGCAATTGTACAGCCAGGAAACATCCCTGACAGAAAGCAAGATGAGGACAAAATATGATGTAAATACAGTGAACTAACACCAAAATAAAAAAAATCCCTCACTTGAAAATTCAAACTATTAATACATACAAAAGGAATATAACAGGAGTAAAGTCTGCAGTTTCTAAGATGGCTGCTCCCAGCTTTCCGCAACCCACCTGACATCAGGTTGCGACCCACCAAGTGGGTCCCGACCCACAGTTTGAATAACACTGCTCTAGGGTATAATGGTGTAAATAATTCAATCAGGTTTAATTCAATCAGGACTAAGCTTTCCTTTTATTCTTTCATGAACTAATGAACTCCTGCTTCCCTTGAGGTTTCCTGCTTTTGATGTATTTAAATGAGTTTTTAGTGTTTGCCAAGGGCTACTCATCTTCCTGCTCTCTATGGAAGAGGAAGTCTATGGGAGAGGCAACCACATTACAGTAGTCTTAAGGAAGAAAGCAGGTTTTGTGACATTTGTGGGAGTGGTGAATTTCTGCACCTGAGTAAAGAGGGAAATGGGCACCTTGGTCAATTCTGGGAGATGGATCTTATTGGGGAAACATCTTCCTCCTCTCTGTGGAAGAGAGGAAGTCCTTGTCTATGGGAAAGGAAAGAGAGAAATGTGATGCTGACACAGGTGTGAAGTACCAGTCCAAGGCAAAATCTATATCCACTTTTGTTTTGCCAGTGGCAGCACCAGAAAAAAAGATGTGTCTGGGAGATACAGACTTGGGCAAGTGGGCGAGCATTATAGGGCATGGATTGGCCAGGTTGAGCAGTGGCAGAGAGTCCACCCCTTTCAGAGGGTCCATCCATCCAAGGTGACACCAGAACCATTGAGTAGTGGGGGCAGTGGTGGCATGAGCTGGCCAAGAGGCTTTTTGGGGGGCACCTTTTTAAAAATCATTTCCTTAGCAGTTTGTGCTCCTTTTTGTTCGTGTTTGGACAAGATGTTCATTTCCTGAACATCTTTTTTTTTTACTCAGGAGCTATGCTTGCTGCCTCTTAGTGGATACATCACCTTGCTTTCATCCTGGCCAACAATTTGTATCATTCTGATAATTGGCATAATAATATTTGCTCTCCTTGAGCTAACATTTGTCCTGCTTTTATCCTGATTTCCCTCTTATGCAGACTGATGCCCTTGACTGACAGAGACATGCAGAATGGAGACAGATTTGCAGAACAAGAGCATGGAGGCTGATTTTGTGATCCTGGGATTCAGCACCAGTGAAAGTTTGCAGATTCTGTTGTTTGCTTTATTCCTTCTCATGCACCTCATCACCCTCTCGGGGCACCTGGCCATTGCGGTTGTAACCTTAGTTGACTCTGCCCTGTGTACACCCATGTATTTCTTCCTGCGCAACCTGTCTTTCATTGAGGTCTGCTACACCCTGGTCATTGTGCCAAAAATGTTGGCCAACCTTTTGGCCAAGAGTCGGAGAATTTCTTTGACTGCCTGTGCCGCACAGATGTTTTTCTTCATTGCCCTTGGGGGCACAGAGTGCTTTCTGTTGGCCGTCATGGCCTATGATAGGTTTATGGCTATATGCAATCCACTGCGTTACACTGCCGTAATGAGCAGGACTCTCTGCCTGCAGCTCCTGGTGGTGGCCTGTATCAGTGGTTTCACAATCTCTCTAGGACTCACCACTCTGATTTTCAGTCTGCCCTTCTGTGGGTCACATATGATCAACCATTTCTTCTGCGATATCCCACCTGTGCTATTCTTGGCATGCAGTGATACACACACCAATGAGGTGGCTGTATTCCTTGTCTGCATGATGATCTTGCTCATTCCATTCCTGTTGATTCTGGTTTCCTACGTATTCATTGCTAATTCCATCATCAGGATCAAATGTTCCGAAGGCCGGAAAAAGGCCTTTTCTACTTGTGCTGCTCATTTGATTGTGGTGATGTTGCACTATGGCTGTGCTATCTTCATCTACATCCGTCCCAAGACTAGCTACTCTCTGGATCATGACAAGGTGGTCTCCCTTGTCTACACCAATGTCACACCCATGATGTATCCCATGATTTACAGCCTAAGGAACAAAGAAGTCAAGGGAGCATTCAAGAGAGTATGGGGAAGGAAATGTTTTCCTATTGAAACAAAGCAATCAAAAGCTTGAGCTCTAGCTTTTGTGATGTGATCAGGGCGGCAGGGTCTGCATCAGGCACTGGATGGATTGGGCACTTATGTGTGTTGTGGCTTTTTTGGACCAGCAACCAAAAAAAAATCAAAAGGGACAAGTTGGGTTCCTCCCCTTTACATAGGCCAGTTCATTTTAGTTGTCCACCTATGGTGAAACCGAGCATTTGCACTGGATTCTGCCCAGAGACCCACTCAAGTTAGCCATGTGGGGCTAGATATGACACAGATTCATTGGAAGATTAATTTATCATTGTTTTAGGGACAAAGCAGATGTGACACTAAACATGTCATTTGTGCTTGCACCGTTTTTATCTTAAATGTCTACAGTCTGCTCTGGGGTAGGCAGGTCAGCGCATGTCTTCTTGCCAGCTTAGCCTGTAGTTGAGTGGCACAGATGTGCCTTACTGCACGTTTGCAACACTCCAAGGCCGGCGCAAGTGACATGCACCAACTTAAAGGCCCTTAGGCTATAGTCCTATGCGTGCTATTTCTGGGACTTACTTCTGAGTGGAAATGCATATGATTGTGTTGTTAGACACCTGATTTTAAAAGAAGTTATTAATACAAGTACTTATCACAGGGGTAGGGGTTCGAGTCGTGTGACTCGAGATTCATAGCCAGTGACTTGGAAAATAGTCATGACTTTAATTTGACTTGAGCTGTGATTCTCATTATTGTTTGTATGCTTACCTTTCTTTTTTCTCCCATCGCTTCTGCATCATCCTGAGAGACTTCGGATCTGGTAGACGAGTGGGCGATCTAAAAGCAGTCTTTCAGACCACTAGCAGCAGCAGATGTGGTGGGAGGAGGGCAGGTGGTTCCAGGAGGCAGGGCTGGGGGGCTTGAGGAGAGGAGGAAGGCTTAAGGTTTTCTTTTTGCTCAGGGACTTGACTCATTTCTCAAAATGACTCAGAACTTGAGTAAAAATGACTCAAAATTTTTGAGTGTGCATGATTACTTGTGACTCGACTTGGGTTGTGTGGTTTCTGACTTGAGACTTGACTCAAGTAGTGAAATGTGACTCCCTGTTGTCAACCCTTTGAGTAGAGGTATAACTCCCTTTCTTTCACACACGAGGGAACATCTCTTCCACAGCATAGCAAGCATGTGACATAGTATAGAGGCACATCATCTAAAGTAATCATTTTTTGCTTCAGGCCTATTGTTTTACTTAATAAAAAGAATGAGGTGAGCATAGCTGATTACTTCTGTTGTAAATTCTTTTTATTTAAGAAAGTTGCGGTGATGCAGTGAGGCTGCCACAGCACCCGTCCCCAGGCTGGCCTGCCCATGGGTCTGCCCTCTCTTCACCCTCCCCATGCCCTGTTTGGTCTCCCCTGCCCTTCCCCCACCCTCCTGTGGCCCCGCGCTGGCCATACTCAGCCAGCCTTACCTGCGGTCTGCTCTGGGGCAGGTGCTCTGAGGCAGTACGCATCCTCTCGCCAGCCTAGCCTGTAGTTGAGTGGCACAGACCACCCCCCATATGGGGGAAGTGGAGGCCATTTTGGTGTCGCTGCATTGGTGTTGTTGGCATAACACTATGGAGTCACTGGAGGGTGTCTGGCTTAGTAAGGGGGTTTGAGATGTGATGGCCGTCGACTCTGCCTCGTCCCAATCCCACACTGCCCTGCTCTTTGCCCCTTTCCCTTTCTCTCTGCTGGCAGTTGTTCAGTGGCAGGTCTGCGCAACTGTTGCTGACGGTGCATAGCTTTCCAGCTGCAGCACTGGTGTCTGTGCAACAGTCAGTGGTGGAGGGGCTTCTCTGTACTGGTGTACCAGGAGGTACACTGATGTTTGCTGGGGGATAGGATTGGGCTGTGAGTCATACGAGATACTGGCCACAAGCATATGGGAACTTCAGATAAAGGGTGCTTTGCCTTGGCTTCTTGTTACTTGGATCCTCGAAATGGCCTAGTATTGCACCTACCTGACATCCACAGTTAGGTCAATATCACTGAGCTTATAAGAGGGAATGAATACATGATAGCAGTTTCAGGATTCAGCAATCATTACACGGACATGGTGAGAAAAAAATGGTAAAACTTATTACTACTCCTGTTTCCGCTGGCTTTTGTATAAAGATTTTTTTTATCTGAAACCTATTTTATATTCCTTCAGACCCTTTCCCTTTTCAGAAGACTCGATATGCCCAGATAATACTCAGGGTATTGAATAGGGATGTGAAGAATTCCCTGGGAAATTTTGGGTTTTAAGCTTCTGTTGGAATGATGGGAGAATGTATTGTGGTAGTCCAACCCTTACGTAACCTATGCACGTGTAATCATAGGCAGGGATGATTGTCTAATTGTCACGGAATTGTTGACAGGAAAGGGTGTAATTGGCACACTACCTTGAGAGGGGCAAAGGCACCCCAAATCACAGGTGCCATGTGGGAATCCAGCAGCAGTGCTAGGAGCACCCCTAAACTGCATATTGGGTCAGTCCCAAACAGAACAGTCTGCTAATACGTAACTGTGGGCACAATCCTAATCAATTTCACAGCTCCAAGGTAAGGGAACAAACATTCCCTTGTCTTGTGGAGGCCTCCGTGACTACTACTCCACTGCAGAAAACATGCCCCACTGGCACAAATATGCCAGTGCTGGAAAGTTGGTTTGGACTGCGCCCTGAGTGACAGCCCATGCCTTTGCTGCCTGGCTCCTGGAGGAGCAGCAGTACCAGCTGAAGATGACCGCTTCATGCTGGGGGAGTTCCTTGGGGGAACGGGATAGTCATCCCCTTGCCAGTGGAGACTGGAGCAGCCCAAGGTTTGGCATCCAAGCCCGACACAGGGTTCAGGATGCAGCAGCAAGAGCCAGTGCCAGTCCCACCACCCTCCTCTTCCCCCCCACCCAGTTCCCTCCTCCCCACTCCCTCTCCCACCCCAAAAGCTGCTCTGCTGGCCTGTGGTAACATTTCCCATGGTCGGAGGTGCCATGGCCACTCCACAGCAGTGAGGCTCTGTGACACAGGTACAGCACGTTTCTGACCACAGAGCTGGCAGTAACAGCTTCCCACTAGCTTCAGGATTGGGCCCTAGCAGCCTATTTGTCTTATCTGGGTTTAATTTCAGCTTACTAATCTTCATCCAGCCCAGTGCACATCACCTGGTGCGGCCCACCCCTGCCCCCTTGGTGACGCCACTGTCTATCTTATCCAAGCATTCAAAGTTTCTGGCAACGTTCTTCAGATATTTTGCAAGAACAAAGCCCTAAACATTCAGAATGAATTTCTCTGTAGCTGATATTCAGTGGCCATTAAAGCATTTGTTCTGCCTGCTTATTCACATCCTTCTTGGATACATGAAGAAGATACTCCCCTAGTGCAACATTGCAGCACTATAAGAGTAGTAGTAATATACTCATTTATATAAAAAAAATTCAAGGAAAACAGTTCAGGCGAAATTGTTTATTTCAGGATGGAGAAACCACACACCAGAACTTCATGAGAGGGGAAACTTTAAAAGAACTTTGTGACGGAGGAAATTTTATTTGAAGTTTTTGTCGCAAAATGTCATTCCTTCATGTCTGGCAAAGGAGAATTTCATTCTGGGGGTTTCTTCCCAATCACTCTGTATATAGCACCTTTTACATCCTTGTTTCTCAGGCTGTAGATTAAGGGATTGAGCATAGGGGTCAACACCCCACAGAACAGAGAAATCAATTTATCTCGATCTGAAGATGATTTGCTCTGAGGCCGGAGGTACATGGACATGGCTGTACCATAGAAAATGCTGACGACAATGAGATGAGAGCCACAGGTGGAGAATGCTTTGCTTCGACCCTGTTCTGAGCGGATCTTCAGCACTGCCATGGCAATACGAACGTATGTCACCATGATGAAGGCGAAGGGCATTACCAGGACAGGAATGCCACGAGCAATGGTGAAAATCTCATTGGTCTGCACATTGGAACAGCCCAGTCTGATGACAGCCTGGGCTTCACATGAAAAACGATTGATGATATTAGGGCCACAGAAATGAATTGGCATGAAAAATACAGGGATCACCGTGAGCAGGAAAGCACCGATCCAAGAGGAGGCCACCAAACCGATGCAGAGCCTATTGCTCATGATTAAGGTATAATGAAGGGGGTGGCAGACGGCGGCAAATCGGTCATAAGCCATGACAGCCAAAAGAAAGCACTCAGTTATTCCAAGAAAGAGACCAGCGTACATTTGGGTCAAACAACTCATGACAGAAATAGTAGCCCTATACGTTAAACAGTTGTTCAGCACTTTGGGTACACTACAAGAAGTGTAGACAATGTCTAGCAAGGAGAGGTTGCTGAGGAAGAAGTACATAGGGGTGTGGAGGTGGGAGTCAACAATAATGACCACAACCATGAGACCGTTCCCCAAGAGAGTGAGGGAGTAGACAGGCAGGAGCAGCCAGAAGAGAGCAGCCTGGGCTCTGGGGTGATCCGAGAGTCCCACCAAAATGAATTCTGCTACGATTGTCTCATTTCCTCCAGTCATAGCCTTGAGGTATTTTCTGTGTGGAATGAAAGTTTGGGGATATTCTTAGTTGTTTAGAGCAGTAAAGGAGGAAAATTTGACACCAATATAGGTCAAATGCACTTATATAATACTGAGGGGAACGAATAATGGGACGAAGTTCTTAGACAGCATAGGATTGCACTGTACTATACCTTTTATACCTTTGTTTTTAACTTTTGCAAACCTCTTGAAGATTTTGGATGAAGAATGCTGGATCATTAACACTGTGCAACACAAACGTTGTGAATATTGAATTTTTCATGTTTCTTATACAATTCAGAGGTGCTGATTCCGATGGTAATTTTTTTGTATCATCAACCTTTTTTAGTTATCTTAAATTTTGTGTTTGTATCTACCCTAACCTAATGCATTGTAATACACATATTATACAACAATTGATGCTATGCCAAAAATAGCATAAATAATTTTTTTGAAATCTCGCACCGAAATTAATAAACATTACAATATTCAGATACACAAAACATTGTTCACATTTTGTTAGTGACAGTGATAAGTTTTAAAATAGGAATAAATGGGAGGAGAACATTTTCTAATGCAAAATTATGAAGTTGACTTTTTGTTGTATGATCTTGGGGTGTGTGGCTGTGGACAGAAGCTCACAACGGGTTCCAGCAATTCAAAACTGAGTTTTGGATGAAGTAAGTATACTGGACTTATATTGTCAAAAGTTGAGCATGGATGTGTGAGTTACTTATTGCTGAACTTTCATGTTTCATGTCATGGGCTGGAATCCCACACACTCTTATCTGGGAATACGTCCCACTGCAAATGGGATTTTCTGAGTAGGTATATGTAAGATTGCACTATTGGGCACTTGGCATAATGCTCAGCAATGCCCAACTGACACTGATTGATAACTGTGCAACTGTGCCGCTTGTAATGCTTGGAGGTGCTGAGTTTACTGCTGATCCATATGCAAGGAGTAGCTTATGTGTGACAAAATGCACTCCTTCCAGAGGCCATTGTATGCAGATTTTAGCCTTCATCCCCAATGGACAAGCTGGTTATTCCTGGCTTACGTACATTTATCTACATAGTCATAAACCCTATTGGGAACTTATGAAATACCTCTGTAGCCCCGTAAATGGTGGAGGAAAGGAGCTATAAGGGGGTGAGAGGGAGAGGATCTCAATGCCAATTACTCATGCTGAATTATATCCCCCTTTCCTGGCCTGGACCTGCCCCTTCATCTCTTTAGACCAGGGGACTCCACACTCTAGCCCGTGGGCCTAGATCTGGTGCCTCCATGATCCTTCCCTGGCATGTACAGCAGTTTGCATTCTGCCAGGGAAGTCATGATCGCTTTCACTGCAGTCCCCAGGGGTCTTCATGGCCAGCCACTTCCAAGGTCTACCGCCCCACCAAGCTGCACACCAGGCATTCCGTGCAGAGGCGGATCTACAGGGAGGGCAAAGCTCTAAGTGTTGCAAGAAGCCTTACCCTGTCATGTATATCCCTCCTCTCCCTTGCTGCTGTAGCCAGTAAGCAACGCCAAGATGTTGCTTTTCCCTGTGAGGATTGGCTAAAACGGTGCAGGAGAGGAGTGATTTTCACTGCAAGGTAAGGCTTCTTGCAAGACTTAGAGCTTTGCCCTCCCTTAGAACTGCCTCTGATTCTGTGCAGTGGCGGCTGGCCATGAAGACTCCTTTGAGCTGTAAATGGGGGTCTTTCATGGCTTCCCCAATGGAACACAAAGTGACGTTGGGGAAGATTTTAGACCTTAGACCTATGTCAGCCAAATAGCTGGCATTGGCCAGAGTGATTAGGTTAGTGATTAGGTAGCCTACTGGGAGGTAAACATTATTTTTACTTACCTCTCACTGGCCACTTACCTTTCGCTGGCCTTCTGATCTCTCTCTCTCTCTCTCTCTCTCTCTCTCTCTCTCTCTCTCTCTCT
>JAJKFI010000167.1:250126-327314 GCA_029204185.1 Lerista edwardsae | reverse complement strand
TCTCTCTCTCTCTCTCTCTCTCTCTCTCTCTCTCTCTCTCTCTCTCTCTCTCTCTCACGCACACGCACACGCACACGCACACGCACACGCACACGCACACGCACACGCACACGCACACAATAGCATGCAGCATGTGCATGCCTGCATGGTGTGAACCAGAAGGGGTAGTAGGATTGGGCTGTTAGAGTCTATTCAAGGCTTCTTTCTGGGAAATGCAATCTTCATAAGCTAAAAGAAAGTTGCTATTAAAAAAGTTGCTATTCAAAAAGAGATCCTTTGCTGAAGCCTAGATCGTTGCAGAAAAGACAACAAATTTCCCTTACTTTTACCATCTCTTAAGGCACATCTAGTCCAGTTTCCTGTATCTCACAGCAGCTGACCAGGTGCCCCAGGGAGCGCATGAAACAACAAGATGCCTGCATCCTGTTGCTACTCCCTTGCACCCGGCACTCTGAAGTATCCTACTACTTGCAAGGATACTACTTATAAGGAGGTTGCACAACCCATCATGGCCTATAGCCCACGATGGACTTTTCCTCCAGAAATCTCTTATATGTCTCATTTGCCCTGCAACATCATAATATTGTGAACTCTAAAATGCTGATTTCAAAGCTTGGATTTTTGTATGTGCAGGATTTTGAAGAGCACGTTGCAAAGATGAATATGGACTGTGAATCCACCACTAGATCAAGATCCTTTGTTCACTGCTAATGAAAATGTTTGACAGACATTATTCAAGAATTGACGAAAACATTGAGATGTCATCAGATGAGAGCTTAATTCTACAAAAACTCCATATATCCTTCCAAACTTCTGTAACTTTGACAACTCCCCTTTAAGTACATTCCCACTCCTTCAATCTTTGTATCTTAATTAAAAAAAATAGTCACCTGGAAGAAGTGTAGGAAGGAGAATCCACTTGGAGAAACCCACTTTAGTGTCAGAACACATCTGCTCCAAAAGGTAAATAGCAGATATTGAATCTTTTGCTTTTGGACATCAGTTACCAATCAGCATGATGGCCAAGTAATCAAACAATGGATGCAGGGGACAGGAGGGAGAAACAGATGTTTCATCTTAGGGATATGTTCAAAGGAGGTTCCTGTTCCAATTCGTATTAGAACCTCCCACTTCTATATAAATTGGGACTGTATATAGATTCATTCCACACAATAAATCTTCCTTTGATAGCAGATTTATTCCCTCTTGACATGCCCTCTGGAGTGTAAGGTGCAGACTCACTATTGCCTCATAGAACTAGTAATAAGTGGTCATTAATTATACTCTATGGATTCTTCCACTTCGGATCCAAATCAAATTCGGTGGCAATTAAGGGTGACAACTGATTAGAGAACTTTGGACTGGCTCATCACCTACATTTTAATTGATTCCATGGCACTGACATAAATGTACATTTTACATAACTCACGTTTGGAACACTGAAGAAAAGGATATGATCCATGAAGTTTTGTGAACACGGCTGACAATGACAACAGCATGGTGCCCCACAAACAAAAAAGAACAGCACGGATTCCCTCCCCCAATGCACTGAGGGTTCAACTACTTGGGGCTAAAGATAATACTATCCTGAACAATTTGGGTGTTAAGCTGTTGCCTTTTGCACCCACTGAAGTTTAAGAGGGGTCTCAATGGGGGCCATTCTGCCGGCCTTGCATTCCCTTTCACCTGGCCTTCGATGGGAGGCAGGGCATGATTGTTTACTTGTGAGTAAACAGGCATACTGGGCTTAGGTTTCGCTTTCCAGCAGGCAGAGCCCTCACTCCTTTGTGGCATGGTGATGTGCCTGCTGGGGCAGTGGTTTCATCTAAATGATTTAAGAACAGGTACTCACTTTTGATTGGCATGTGTCAGGACCCGCCCACTGGAAGTGACGTCATAAGCCGGAAGTGATGTCGTGGCAGGAATGGACATGAAAAAGCCCTTTTTGAGGCCTCAGACCATTTTAAACTGATCCAATAGTTGTAACAGTATTCCACAGCACCCCCAGAACATGTTAAGGAGGCCTGGCATCATGTTAAAGTGACCCAACAGTTCCAAAACCCCAGAACAGCTCATTTTTCAGTGGCAAAGCAAGGCAAGTCTCCGCTCGTTGCCTGCCTGCCTGCTGTCGGGTCGCACACACTAATGGTCCTACGTGCGCTGGATGGGGTGCAAGTCCTTCAGGTACCAAAACAGCAGAGTAGTCACAGACTCACAAAAGCAATGTCCACAAAGGTGTATCAGGTTCAGGCTACTTTATATAGCGAGTAGGGATTCCACAAAGGAATCAGGCAGACATAATACACAGGTAGGTACAGACAGTACACACAGGTGGATGGTAAAGGATAACAGTCCAGTCGTACCGCACTGGCAGGCAAGCTGCACCTGTGGGATTGAGTCCAGATACACACCAGGAACAAAGGCCTCTGTTAGCTTCACAGAAGTCTTCCACTGGCTTACTGTCCACAAGTCCTCTTGTCTGTCTGGGTTCAGCTTTCCAGCCACGGCTCCCCAAGCAGATGAACGAATGTAGGACCTCAGCAACGAGCAATCAGCACGAAGCAGAACAATCAGAACAATAGTCCAATAACACGAGCACGGAGCATATAGTTCACAGCCACAGTCTCAGAATGAATCCAAACAAGAACAGAGTGCAGACGGAATGAATAAGAGAGAGAGAGACTGGGCTTCTCACATGGCTAAAAGCCACTCCAGCGTTAATTGCTCTCAGGTGGTGCTGAACACACCTGCAGGCTGCTCTGAGAGTAAAACACTCCCTTAAAGGCACAAAATTACTTTGCTAGCTGTTTCACAGCAGCCTGATACCTGCCTGGCTCTGAGAACATGCAGGCAACTCAAACGTGCAGGAAATTCAAACATTGCAGGGGGCTGAGTTGACGAGTGGGCGGGCGAATGGGCGGGGCCAGCCGTAATCCTAGGAACTGGTACTCGCGTACCCCCGCGTACCCCCTGCATGACATCACTGTGCTGGGGGTGCCGTTGACGGGGCTGGGCACGCTGGTGTGGGAAACCGGCACGGAGCTAGGTCCTCTCGCCCAACCTTGCCTTCAAATAGATCCAAAATGGATTCTGGAAGCAGGAGGCACGGTGAGGTTTTGCGGAGGGTACTGCCTCGCCCCAGGTGCAGCCAGAGCCTGCTCCAGCTCTGGCCCCAGCCACAGCTGAGAGGACATGTGTGCCCCCTGGCTCCCTGACTTGGGAACCCAAGGCGCTGCGCCGCTTCTCCCAGCCGCTGCTAGGACAAAATTGCCTGAACCGTGGCTGGGAGAAGCCAGGAAGCCAAGGAGGGGGCAGCTTCTTGCTGCTTCTTCCAGCTGCCACTTGGGCAAAATTGCCTGAGCTACAGCTGAGAGAAGCTGTGACCCCTCAACATCGTGATGTCATGATGCTGTGATGTCATGAGGTTGTGTGCCTGAGGCGCGATTTGGCTCAGTACATTTAGGCACAATACATTTGTCAGCCTGCAGCGGGGAGGGGACTTTCTTCTTGAGTGTTTTTTTAGGGCCTGCATTCGTCGGACTGGAACCATTCTGGTGGCATTGCATTCCTCGCAGCCTGCCCTTTGAAATGGTCAGTCATCTGCCCATGAGTAAATGCACAGTGCTGCTCAGATTCACTTTCCACAGGACTCCATGCATTTTCCTCGGCAGTTATCAGCTTGTCACTTTCATGACCCACCAACAATCAGGTTGAATCCACTTGTGGCCCCTGACCCACAGTTTGAGAATTGACTCATAATTAGACTAACTGGAAAGTTAACCTAGTATTTCGCCAAAAAATACATGGTGCAATTCTATTGCTCAAGCTAGGCAAGTCACGTCCTGTAACCAGCGTGGGGGTTTGGGGAGGATGAAATGAAGGTGGATCAGGGCGGGGGAAGGTGGAGCGAGGGCAGGCTCATGGGCGGGCCGGATCAGGGAGAGGGGTGGGACTGGATCTTCCAATGTAGGCCAACGTAGGCCAGATCCAAACCCCCATCCCCGGCTCAGTGATTTCACTGGCACAGATCTGAGGAGCCCTATTGGGAACGACTGTCGTGTGACACGGGGTACGGGGAATTAATTCTGGCACCCAAAATATAATGGTCACTCTTATGGCTTATAGACATCGTCATATCTGATGATAGCCGAATTGAAGACAAAGAACGTGAAAAAATCATAAAATATAGGGACTTGACAATTGAAATCGGAAGATTATGGCAAAAACGATCCAAAGTAGTGCCAATTGTCATCGGGGCACTTGGATCTATTTCGAAAAATCTACAAAAACATCTAGAAACTTTGAAGATCAATGGTATACGAATGTCTGACCTACAAAAAAACTACATTGTTGGGAACATCATACATCTTACGCAGATACGTGGACAACTCTTAGGCTCTTGGTTAGAGCTTGAATTGCCAACTGAGTCCAATAGAATTTACTCTCAGGTAAATGTGTATAGAATTGCAGCTCAGATGACTGTTAAAGCCCAGTCCTATACTGCCTGGCTGCCTGGGAACATAATGGTACTCAGGTGGCTACAGCTGCATCTTGTGGCAGCCTTCCTGACTCCGAGAGTGGTCCAAACACGCTTTATGGTGGCCCTGGTGCTGGGCAAGCTTTGCTGGCTTAGCTTATGCTGGCCTAACTCCAGTTTAGGATTGCACTCTAAGGCTCAATTATTTACAAGCAAGAAGTGGAATTTCAAAAAATACTTGATAAGAAAATAGAGGAGAAACATAGAGATAGTTATGGGCAGCATCAGCAACAAAAAGACAAGCAGCCAAATGAAGAAAAGACAGCGGACCTTTATTTGGAGGGGGTAATAGAAAATCACAAAGGAAATCACAAAAGAAAATCATAAAGCTGAGATAAAATAAAACAAATGTTTTGGTAGTAACTTCTGTAAGAAAGAGTGGTTTTAGATGTATTTAAGAAGATGATAGTGACATGATGAAGAAAGTGTCTACTAGCATGTGTCAAAGTAGGCAAAGTTATTGTCTTGCATGAATAGTTTTGAGAGTTCATCCTTTTTCTCTTCTAGAAGGCTGACTGATGTGGTCACCTGCCTCTACTGCTCTTTCTCCTTCCCTTAGTCCTTGGATTTGACAAGGAAGAAGGGAAGGGAAGAAGGGAAGAGGAAGTGCGGAAGAGTGATGGATTAGCGCATCAGAGATGTTCCATCCCATGACTCTGCTCCGCTCCTCTACACTTTCCTTTCTGTTCAGTTCCTCTCCTCTGTCTTGAATCCTGGGAGTGGGAAAAGCAGAAGCAGCAGAGACCGGTGATGACAGACACAGTGCCAGAGAAGAGGTGGAAATTGGTGGAATTTGGCATGTTGACCAGGGCACCAGGAGGCCTAGGACTGGCCCTGCCGAATGACATGTTTATTCCTCTACCTTTCTCCCAACTGCCCTCCACAGGGCCCCCTTCACATCCCTGTTCCTCAGGCTGTAGATCATGGGGTTGAGCATGGGAGTGACGACTCCATAAAAAATAGCCACTACCTTTTCTCTGTTAGTAAAACTTTTGGCCTGAGGCCTCAGGTACATGGCCAAGGCTGTGCCGTAGAAAATTCCCACCACAGCCAGATGAGAGCCACAAGTTGACAAGGCCTTACCCCGGCCCTGGCTGGAGCGGATGCGTAGAACAGCAAAACCAATGCGCCCATAAGTGACCAGGATGAAGGTGAAAGGGAATAGTAGAGTGAAGACGCTGGTGATCAGCATGCTGATCCCACTGGCGCGGGTGTCAGAGCAGGCCAATTTCAACACTGCCTGGAGCTCACACTTAAAATGATTCACCACATTCTTCCCACATAAACGTGCCTGCATGCTAAAAAAAGGCACAACGGTCAAGAGGAAGGAGCTGGACCACAGACCGACAGCCAGTTGGATGCACACGTTTCGGCTCATAATGAGGCTGTAGCGCAAGGGGTTGCATATAGCCACAAAGCGATCGTAAGCCATGATAGCCAACAAAAGGCACTCAGCCACTGCCAGAAAAAGAGCAATACTCATTTGTCCAAAGCATCTGCCGTAGGGAATAGTCGGCCGGTCTGTGAAGCAGTGTGCCAGCATCTGCGGGACGGAAGTGGTGACATAGCAGACGTCAATGAAGGAGAGGTTGCTGAGGAAGAAATACATGGGGCTGTGGAGATGTGAATCCACCACAATCAGCACTACAATGAGGCCGTTCCCAGCAACCGCAATCAGGTACATAACTAAGAAGATGACAAACAAGGCAGCCCGCACTTGGGGGTTTCTGGAGAAGCCGATCAGCACAAACTCTGTCACTGTGGTTGAGTTATCCCACTTTTCCATGTTACCTGCAAGAGTGAAATGGAAGTTGTTGAATTGTATGTACAATATATGAAACAGTGTGCCATCACTCAACGATCTTGACTCAATTGTTAAAAGCTGCAGTGGAGAATCACATGAATATCTTCCTTCTGGTGTAATCCTATGCATGCCTACTCACTTCTGAGTAGCTTTTGTACAGTGTTGCTCCACTGTAGGCAATTGTGTGCATTGGGGGTAACTCCAGGAATGTGCCTAGGATTGTAGCCAAATCTGACCAGGGCGACCAATTATAATGGCGGACAGAGTGCCCATCCTTGAAACATTGCATAGAAGAGGGAATTTTGGCAAGTGCAGCTCCACATGGAAGAGTTTAAAGAGCTGCACCTATCAAAATTCCCTCCTATCAACGATGGTTAAAGATACAGGCATCTGGTCACTGTGACACAGTGAAAACAACTGTTATAGATGTGCAGCCTGTATAGTATAGCAAAACCTATTACCGGCATTTAGGTTTAGTTGCTTAATCTAAAAAGCTATGGTGGTGAATCACAGGAGTGATGCTCTTTTTCACCAAGGTTAGCACATGGAGAAGGAAGCTTGCACCTACTGTATCTAGCATGCCTGTGTGCCTTTGAGGGCGCAATCCAGAGGGTGCCCTTGGGCCAATGCTAGCAGCAGCATTTGCCCAAAGGTGCTGCACTGAGGCCCTGCTGCACCGACTGGCGCAACTTAGCTGGTGCAAGAGCGGCTCTGGGCCGAGGGAGGGCAGGAGCGTGGGAGGAACTGGGCAGGAGGTGAGCGGGCTGGGAGGTGTGCCAGCCGGGGAGAGGGGTGGGGTTAGAATTTGGTCATTAGGCCGCATCCAACCTCTGTCCCCAAGCCACATTGGGCCACGCGGCTTCCTCGGCTCTATACAGCAGGCACAGAACTGAGGAACCCACAGGGGAGGCGCAAACATGCCCTTGACCCAGGGAGGCTCCCCAGCACTCCAAAGCTGTGCTGGATACATTGCAGGCCCACCGGCCACACTGTTACAGTGCAGTTTAGGATTGTGCTTTCAGTCTCAGAGCACAGTCCTAAACGGGAGTTAGGCCAGCGTAAACTAAGCCAGCACAAGGGACACCATAAAGCATATTTAGACTGCTCTCGGAGTCAGGGAGGATGGCTCACGTCTGTGTGCTGGCCTCTCTGACTCTGAGAGTGGTCCAAATATACTTTACGGTGGCCCTTGTGCTGGCCAAACTTTGCTGGCTTAGCTTATGCCAGCCAAACTCAGTTTAGGATTGCGCCCTCAGTCATGCACATTAATAAAAGTCAAAACTTGTTATCAAAATTTAATTGGTTAGTTAAATTCATTAAAGTTTGCAGCTCTAGGAAAAGCACATGATAAGGAAACAAATAGGTTCCCTGTAATTTGAAATAATTTTTCTTTGTTCAGTATATAATTCACCATCAAGAAGTCTTTGCATCTGGAGATACCCCACTTTCTTTGTATTGCACCATACTGACTGTATTGGTTTTTTTATTGAATTGCACTAACTGGCTAACTGAATGTGATAATGTTCTGATGATCCCATCACACAATAATCAGATGAATTACTGGTAGCTCATAATTTGCTCATTGCGCAGCTAACATTAGAATGAGCCAGGGGTATAAGGCTTCCACAGCTGAAGGTACTTTATCATCTGCCCTTATATTCTCTTGTACCAGGAACTTTGGTGTGGCTATGAGCCAGACACGTGGAATGTCAGGAAATGCTAGTGCCAGTGATATCTATAGTGTGTGTGTGCGTGCGTGCGTGCGTGTGTTTTCATGATTTTCTTTTATAGTTTAGGTGTGTAGTTTAGCAAAAAAAATAGTTTAGCAAAAAAAATATTTGCTGTTTTATTTCTAAATATTGTCAATTTAACTTCAGCCCCCCCCCCCCCACCAAAAAAGTCACTGACCTTGTTAATGGTAAAGAAATTGATGGCATCATTTCGCTATTCCTTCAGAAGAGAGGTTCACCAGATCCTGGTTCCTGTAATCATTTGAAAGAAATGCCAAGTAAAGTCTTATTTTCATGCTATGCCACTGATGCAAATAGCAATGAAAAGATTGTGATGAAACCTGGTGAAACATACTAGTTGAATTGTCTAAAACACAGCAATCCACTATATCACCAAGTCTCAGAGATTTCACTAGGGAGAGTTAAGCATACACTTACTTGAGAATTCATAACAGGAAAGTCACAAATTACAAATTCACAGCTTTCAAACTCTCTATTGAACACTCCTTCATACTCAGTGAGACTTACTTCTTAGTAAACATGGATAGACTAGGAATGCATACCCAAATCTATTCCCAATTATACAGATATCTGTTAAAACTGGAAGAGGAAAAAGGTATAATCCTCATAACTTAGTCAAGATTTTGTGAGACAGTATTTTCCAACAAGACTGAACTTAACACTTACTTACTTACTTACTTACTTACTTACTTAACACTGAACTTAACTTATGCTTGTATAGAATTGCTTGCACTCTGGAAAAAGTTCATTAAAAAGAGTTTTACATTCCAATCCATCATGCATTTATTTGAATGTTGGAATGAGCACCAACATTTAGAGGAATTTAGTGACAGACCCGAGTCTGGGCATCCAATTATACCAATATTAACATAATTTTATTAATAAATAAAATTTATTTATTCATCCTTTTGCTGCCCACCAGTCTCCCCTCTCCCAGTACTCCTTTGTGCAACTGCTTTTTCAGATCCAGGGTCTCGACATGCATTTGTATTGTGCTGTGTTGCTTTGGCTGGCAAGTGCAAGGGTGATGCAGTGAATGGGAGAAAGGTAATGCCCTTTCCCCCAGCATGCTGCTTCCCACTCCAAATCATGCTGTCCCTCATCACATTTTAGGTGTGCAAAGGAAATCCAGGTTTCCAGTCTCATGTTTCTGCTGACCATCTCATTTGACCGTAAAACTCAGCTGAAAAGGTATTGAAACAAGCAATTCGATTTGGATTCCATGCTAAGATTTCAAATTCCAAATCTCCAAAAGCATGACCTCTGGATTCTAGGCAGTTTTGGTTACAACATAAAGTTTAAATGCAATGAAGCTTGAACGCAATTGTCAGCATCATCTTTGGTAGACTTAAAGTTATTATCATCTCCTCTGAGAAGATCCCTCCAATATGAATGTGCTCAAACCCATGAGGTACAGTCTATAAACATATTCAATCCATGCATGAGTCCTGGAACGACATAGCAAAAAGGCCTCATTGTTCTTACTCAGTCTTCATCTGGGAAAGAAAGGATGCTTTCATCACAACCAGCCAAGGACTCAAGAAAAATCTGTCATGGTTTTATTTACCTAAGCATATTATCCCTGAACGTTTTGAAATTCAAGATAGCGTTTCTCAAGATTGGAACTGCTTTTGAAAACCCCAAGAGACAACATCCCATGGATACTATTAACCAAACAATAGATCAGAAGATCAAAGCAGTTCCTTCAGAGTGTGTCATCAGAGTGCCACCCATTGGCTCTGAGGGTTAACATGACTTTTCTGTAATAGCCTCAAAGGTACCAAAGATGGGGAAGGAACTCAGGTTCTGGAACTTTGATGTAAACACGTGCTCTCATGTACTATTCTGACATTTTCTTCCATTTGCCTCCAAAATAAGGATTATTATTTATTTAAGTATTTATATACAGCCTTATTCTCTTTTTACACAGCATTGAAGGCAGTTTACTTAAGCAAGTGAATCTAAACAAACAATTTTTCAGAGCACAATCCCAGCCGGGCGTAGTGCTGGAGCAGCCCTCTCGCTCTGGCTCAGCACTGTTGCAAACGTGCCATAAGGCATGTCTGCGCTGCCGATTTGGGCACTGGGCTGGCGCAGGCCTCAGTGCCGGCCCACGGACACTGTGGGACCCATCTGCCAAGTGCCAGCAGAGGGAGTACAGACCTATGGGTGGGCCAGCGCGGGGAGGGGGAGGAGATAGAACACGGCCATTAGGCTGTAATCAACCTCCAGTCCCAGGCTGGGCAGCCCTGATCTGGACTGCTCCTGGCTGCTTGGACTTGTGTCTGCTATTTTGCTGGCGCAGTTCTGAGCAGTTGGCGCTAGTGACATAGCACCAATGCAACAACTTTGCGATGGTGCTACGTTGAGGGCGGGAGTGCACCCTGGGAGTGTCGAGAGGAGACAAAAAGGTTTGCCACTGAAATGTGCAAAGGAGGGAGAGGATTCCACACATCCCTCAGGGGACGCTGCATTTTGGAGCAGCCAAATCCCTACAGTTTTCCTGGAACCAATCCTGCAGTCCAGGTCCATGCGGACCCATGCCAGTGATTTTGCTGGTGTGCCTTTAATGTACTTCTCTGCACTGCAGGGGCTTCCTCCTGGGAAAGGCAACAAATGTTCCTTTCCCCAGAGGAGACCTCTGGGACTGCTATTAAACAATTGCAAGTTGCCAAAAACTCGGAAATTGTGTTTTTTAAAATTCTAACAGTCATTCCGAGGCCTGCAGAAGAGCATCTGTCGTCCTGTTTTAAGGATCCACAGTTTCAGGTTCTGAAAGTTTCCTTACATGCAGGCAGTGGAGGAGCTGGGGAGGGTAAGGGGGCAAATGCCCCAGGCTCTGGGCTGGTGGCAGTGACACCGGCTGCCCCCACCCCCTGAGTAGGAGTGCATAACTGCTCCAGGAAGCGGCTTTCACAGCTACTTCTAGCTGCAGAAGCCACTTCCCAGAATGACCTGGTGCAACTCCAAAAGGCTGCCCGCCCCTCCAAGAAGGGACAGGTATTGCTTTGTAGCTTTGTCACTCCAAGAAGCATCTTCCACTGCAGAAGCCACTTTCTGGAGTGGCTCTGAAGGGCCGGTCAACCCCTCTGAGAAGGGGCGACTGGTGTTTCATAGCTGTGTCACTCAGAGAAACTGCTTCTTGGAGTGCCCAAGAGCACTCCGAAGAGATGTCCATCCCTTCTTGGAGGGTGGGCGGCCCTTGAGAGCCACACAAGGCTGCAGGGGGGATGGGGTGGCACTTGCAGGGGGTGCAGCCTGGAGGTGTGCCCCCGGGCACTGACCTCCCCCCAGGATCACCCCTGTATGTGGTGGTTCCTGGAACAAAATCCCCATGGATAATGAAGATCTGCCTATAAGGGGGATGGTGTGCAGATCACACGCCGCCCGAGTTTATCCCTCCCCTGCAAGAGGCACGGGGATGGGAATGGCCAGCTGATTGGCTGGCCGAATGGGCCAAAGGCCGCAATTGCCCTGTGGGGCATCGCCAGCTCATTCAAGCCAGGAGAGGAGCGCTGTCGCTGCGCTCCCCTGAAATCGGCCGATCTTGGCCTTGAGAACGTTCCGGAGCTATTTTTAGCCCCAGAGAGCAGTGGATGTGGCGCTTCCTCCTTCCCGCAGCAGTGGAGCACTTGGGCTGAGCGCAGGGACGTTCAGCCCAGTGGGGGGGGGGAGCGAGTGGAGGCACCAGCAGTGGCTGAGCGGTGGTGGCGGCGGCGGCAGCAGAGCAACAGCCCCGTGGAGCTGCATAGGAGCTGGCCTGCCATCGCCCAAAGAGCAGGGAGTAGCGCGGGCAGCCGCACGGGGACAGCGCATGCAGCGGACCTCCATTTTGTTTGTTGCTGGCCGTTATGTGGCCTAGCGAGGGGCTCCTGAGCTAGCAGGCTCAGGGAGGAAGCACTTCAAGAGGGGGCCAAGAGAGGGAGCATTTGGTTGGGGGGCTGTGGGAACCCTCCGGGGCTTAAGGGGGTGGGCGTTTGGGCTTTATCACCCCTTTTTTGTGGCTGCTAGCCCCGTGGGGCATATATCGGAGCAAGCATTAACGCCCCCCCCCCGCTGTTGGGAAGAGAGAGAGTGTGGTTGTGGCAAGCAACGGAGCCCAGCCACGTTTGGCCACCTGGTATCTGATCCTATACGTTGCTTAACATGCCCAAGCGGAATAAGAAGTCAGGGGGCAAGGCCCCTAAGAGGCCAGTCCCAGTGCCTGTGCCAAACCACTCATCTGATGAGGATGAGGATGTGGCTGAGCTTAAAGCCCTCCTAGCATGAGTGGAAGCCCTTGAGAAGGAGAAACATTTGTGGGACGCTGGGCTGGGTGATGGGGGTGGCACGTCTGGAGCATCCACCCCTACCAGGAAATCTACTAGGAAGGGCAGAGGTGAAAAGCTTAAGCAGCTCTTGTCTTCTAGGCTAACTGCCCTTGAAAAGAAAGCTGACCGGATGGATAGCAGTGACGCTGCAGAGGCCCAGGAGGAGGCAGCTGGGGACACACAACCATTGCCAGGCCTGGTTAGCTGCCTGATGATCAGGACTCAGGCTCATAAGAACATAAGAACATAAGAAGAGCCCTGCTGGATCAGACCAAAGGCCCATCTAGTCCAGCTTCCTGTATCTCACAGCGGCCCACCAGGTGCCCCAGGGAGGCATGAGACAACAAGATGCATCCTGTTGCCACTCCCTTGCACCCGGTACCAGTAGCCCTCCACCTTTGTAAGGAGGTTGCACAATCCATCATTGCCTATAGCCCACGATGGACCTTTCCTCCAGAAATCCATCCAATCCCCTCTTAAAGGCATCAAGACCAGATGCCATCACCACCTCCTGTGGCAAAGAGTTCCACAGATTAACTACCCGCTGGGTAAAAAAGTACTTCCTTTTATCTGTTTTAACTCTCCCAACCCTCAGTTTTAGCGGATGCCCCCTGGTTCTGGTGTTTTGAGAGAGGGAAAAGAACATCCCTTTATCGACTCTATCCCTTCCATGCATAATTTTGTATGTCTCAATCATGCCCCCCCTTAGGCGCCTTTTTTCTAGGCTGAAGAGCCCCAAACGCTGCAGTCTTTCTTCATAAGGGAGGTGCCCCAGCCCCATAATCATTTTTGTTGCTCTCTTCTGCACCTTTTCCAGCTCCACTATGTCCTTTTTGAGATGCGGCGACCAGAACTGGACACAATATTCCAGGTGCGGCCTTACCATCGATTTGTATAATATTGGCTGTTTTATTCTCAACCCCTTTTTTAATTACCCCAAGCATGGAATTGGCCTTCTTAATTGCTGCCGCACACTGGGTCGACACCTTCATTGAATTGTCCACCAGCACCCCAAGATCTCTCTCCTGAGCTGTCACAGACACCTCAGAACCCATTAGCCTATAGGTGAAGTTTTGGCTTTTTGACCCAATGTGCATCACTTTACATTTGTCTATATTGAAATGCATCTGCCATTTGGCTGCCCATTCCCCCAACTTGGAGAGATCCTTCTGGAGCTCTTCACAATCCTTTCTGGTTTTTACCACCTGGAAAAGTTTTGTGTCATCTGCAAACTTGGCCACCTTGCTGCTTATCCCTGTCTCCAGGTCATTTATGAATAAATTGAAAAGCATGGGCCCCAAGACAGATCCCTGGGGCACTCCACTTTTCACCTCTCTCCATTGTGAGAATTGCCCATTGACCCCCACTCTCTGTTTCCTGGCCCTCAACCAATTTTGGATCCATAAGAGGACCTGCCCTCTTATTCCCTGACTGTGAAGTTTCTTCAGCAGCCTTTGATGGGGGACTGTGTCAAACGCCTTCTGAAAATCCAGGTATATGATATCCACAGGTTCACCCACATCCACGTGCCTGTTGACCTTTTCAAAGAATTCCAAAAGGTTTGTGAGGCAAGACTTATCCCTTACAGAAGCCATGCTGACTATCCTTTAGCAGTACTTGCTCCTCTATGTGTTTTAGGATTTTATCTTTGATGAGGCTTTCCACCATCTTACCCGGAACAGACGTTAGGCTGACAGGCCTGTAGTTTCCAGGGTCCCCCCTTCTCCCTTTCTTAAAGATTGGCATGACATTGGCTATCCTCCAATCCTCTGGCACCATGGCCATTTGAAGGGACAAGTTGCATACTCTAGTTAAGAGGTCAGCAACTTCGTTCTTTAGTTCCTTAATAACTCTTGGGTGTATACCATCTGGGCCTGGTGACTTATTTATATGTAGTTTATCAATTTGATCTAAAACATCTTCCTTGTTAACCATTATCTGATTTAATTCCTTAGTTAGAAGGGGCTGTTCGGGCTGTGGTATCTGCCCAAGTTCTTCTGCTGTGAAGATGGACGCAAAGAATTCATTTAATTTCTCTGCAATCTCCAAGTCCCCTTTTATCTCCTTTTCCCCTCTCTCACCATCCAGAGGGCCAATCGCCTCTCTGGCAGGTTTCCTGCTTCTAACATATTTGAAGAAGCTTTTATTATTTCCCTTTTATGTTGCTAGCCATGCGTTCCTCAAATGCTTTCTTGGCCTCCCGTATCACCTTCTTACTTGTCTTTTGCCAGAGTTTATGTTCTTTTTTATTCTCCTCACTGGGGCAAGACTTCCATTTATGGAAAGAAGCTTCCTTGCTCTTTACAGCTTCTCTAACTTTGTTTGTCAGCCATGCAGACACCCTCCTGGACCTTGTTGAACCCTTCTTTCTTTGTGGTATACACTTCCGCTGGGCCTCTACTACTGTTATTTTAAACAGCCTCCATGCAGCCTGGCGGGATCTTTTGATCCCCTGATCCCCAATTAGTGCACAAATGAAAAACTGACAAAAATTGGAACAATTGGCTTACGGGATATATCATTTACACAGCAGTGGTTATACAGATGCAGCCGGCAAAGGTATTTGGTACAGCCGCTGAAGGTACAGCCACTGAAGTATTTGGACATTGTTTATAGGGCTGTGACGTCTATGGGCGCCCCACTGGGGGCTCGGGACATGGCGAGGTGGTGGCGCTCGTGGAGGAGGCAGCTCTGCTGTTTTGCGGAAGACAAACAAGGGCAAGACTAGCAGGAGGTAGCATTCCTCAAGCAGTTTAATTGACTCAGCCGCTTTACATTCATGGGATCAGCCATGGCATACAATGTACATACAATGGGGGGGCAGCCTTGTTACCTCACAGGCTCCCCCAGATACAATCTCGCAGTGGGGTGCCGGTCCCCCACTGGGGTTACACTGATCGTCGTCGGCCCGTCCCAAGGGGCACGGTAGGAGGTGGTTGGAGCCCTTCTTCACCCCACTCTGAATTCCTTGGGGCAGGCAGCAGTTCGGGTGGTAGAGCCTCCGGCCCTGCAGTTCGGCCGGTCACCACTGGGGTGGTCGGAATAGGGTAGATGGGCTCGACGCCCCGAGCTCTGTGATGCTCTGGGGTTGCCCTGGTGCTTAGGATGAGATACGGGGGTCCCACGCCGCAGCCTATATGGGACCAGCCTGACAAAGTGGCCCCTAAGGTGGCCCTATCGAGGTTAGGCAGGGGGGATGCCACGGGCAGCCGGCTGGCCAGCGCAAGGGGTACACCTAGGGAGGCAACTGTGCCCTCCCTGTGTGCTGCCAGGGTCCCCCTTGAGGAGGTCTCAGAGGGAGGAGGGTGGCCAGCCCCCATGGCGTTCTCCAGAGTCGGACCTCCGCCCGACTCCCAGACACAACCGCTTCCCTCTGCAGCTGAGCACCTTATGATCTCTGGCCCTGCTAGGCTTGGCCCCTCCTCTTCCTGCAAGATCTCCGTCTGGAGATCTCGCGAGACATTCAGAGTGGCTGGGAGGAGGCCACGCAGGCGCTGCTGGTCCTCCCAGCCTGAGCCAGCCTTCGGGTGTGCACCTGTGCCGGCTCCTGCCCCACTGGGCTGCGCGCTGGCCCGCGCGCGCAGCCTGCCAGGGCTCTCCAGAGGGGGTACGTGCCTGCTTGCCGCTTCTCTGCTGTGGCTTGAGCAGCATCTCGCCCCCTCCCCTGCTCTGCTGCTTGATCGGGCCGGAGCCCACATCGCCTCCCGGCCCCCGGTAAGTGTTGCCGACGGTGGGGGGGCTGCGGCCGGCCCGTCACCCACAAGGGCATTCAGAGAGTATTCGGGGCCAGCTTGACTGGCCTATGACGAACACTTTCGTCTACATAAGTCCCATGACCCCACCCTAGATTGACGTATTCCCCAATGGGCATTATGGGTTCAAATTGTGGTCACAGCCAGGGCAACGCAAGGGGACCGTTCAGATAGTGGACACCTCATAGCTCGCAACACAGCTGGTCAGTCAGCAGCATCAGCGATGGCTGGGCAGTGGGTTCAATCCCCTCGCTCATGCTACGAGTACAATTCCATGGGGAAATGTAATAAGGCTGACTGCAACTTCAGTCACACGTGCTGCCAGTGTAGTGGGAAGCATCCAGTCACCAACTGACGCAAGCTGTCCTGGTTTAAGAAGGGCCGTAAACCACAAGGTGGGCAGGGCAAGAAAGGTGACAGCCCCCTTCAGCTGGAAAGGGGCCCCACATTGATTACATATTCAGTGTTAAGTGCATTGTTGCAGGATTATCCCGACAAGGCATCAGTAAAGTTACTCCAGTTAGGTTTTGAACAAGGGGCTCCCTTCCCCTCCCCCTATGGCACCAACTTGGGCAAAGAATTTGCCCTCGGTGGTGGGCATGGAGGAGGTTGTGCAGTGAAAAATTGAGAAGGAAGTGGATGTGGGCCGAGTAATCGGCCCCTTCCCCTTCCCGCCAGTTCTCAATTTACAGATTTCTCCTCTAGGGGTGGTGCCTAAGAAGGCACCGGGCAAATTTAGGCTGATACATCATCTGTCTTACCCTGACGGCAAGTCTGTGTGATATATGGGCTATAAACTTTGTTGTATAAAGTTTTCCATGCCCTGCTGCAGAGGTTTGGGTAAAAGGTCACAAATGTGCCAAGCTGCAGAAGCTTCAGGGGAAAACATGTTTTTCTTGTACTTCTGTCAGGGCTGTGCAGATACTCAGGAAATGCTTACAAGGGCCTTGCAAAAAGGGCAACTTGACCACAAGATTACACCGGGGTGAGAATCAGCAAAAAGGCAGGAACGGCGGGGAGGGTATGGGGGGAACTAGATAACGGTCACTAGCGCTTAAGCAAAGAGTAAGGCTTGCTTGAAAAAAGTATAAAAGTGCTTCTTATCTCTCTTCAGCCGTTTCTTGTCTTGCTCATGAGAGCACGGCTGGGGTCTTTTGCAGCTGCAGAATAAACTTGGAAACTCAACCCTACTCCGTCATCCGTGTCTTGCTTTGGTAATTGGTTGCCATATAACATGTGAATGATAGGATACCGGCAGAGTTTCGTTCTGTTAAATATGCCTCTTTAGACCAGGCCATATATACAGTTAGGACAGGGGGCCAAGGGGCTTTATTGGCAAAGGCGGACATTCAGTCCACCTTCAGGTTGCTGCCAGTTCACCCTAATGATTTCTGTTTCTTGGGGTTCCAGTTTAGGGGCAGAGTCTATATTGACCAGGCTTTACCTATGGGTTGCTCGGTATCATGTTTTTTATTTGAACCGTTTAGCACTTTCTCACAGTGGGCGGTGGCCAGATGAACAGGCCTTTGGAGGGTCGTTCACTATCTTGATGACTTTCTGTTTGTGGAAGGTGCTAACTCCTGGCAATGCAAGACATTGTTGAGAGGCTTTACAGCATTGTGCACAGAGCTTGGAGTACCCCTGGCACATGAGAAAACTGAGGGCCCCGCCACCAGAATCACGTTCTTAGGAATCGAGTTAGATATGGTTGAGGGATGCAGCAGCCTCCCTGATTATAAATTAGCAAAGTTACATGAGATTATCAACAGGAGTATAGGTGCAAGGAAGTTGTCCTTGAGGGAGCTGCAAATTCTAGTGGGACATTTGAATTTTGCTTGCCGGGTGGTAGCCCCTGGATGGGCATTCCTGCGCAGGCTATGCGATAGCATGTCAGGGTTTGTTAGGCCTCACCATCAGGTTAGAGTAACGGCAGAGATACAGGAGGAACTCAGGACGTGGCAACACTTCCTCGAGAATTTTAACGGGGTCTCATTTTGGAGAGAGGAAAAGCTCTTAGAGGCTGAACTGCAGGTCCATTTGGACGCTGTGGGTGGCCTTGGGTTTGGCCTATATTTCAGAGACAGGTGGTGCACAGTGCCTTGGCCTGAGGCTTGGGCACAGGGTGGCCTTACGAAGGACTTGACCTTTTTGGAGCTATTCCCACTGGTGGTGGCAGTGCACTTGTGGGCAGATGATTTGGCAACTCAACGGTATGGTTTTGGTGCGACAACCAGGCTGTCATCTGGGCTGTTAACCAACAAACGACCAGGGCACCGAGGGTCATGTCCTTGGTTAGGTCCTTCATTTTGCAATGCCTGAGGATCAACGCTCTGTTTGTGGTGCGACATGTGTCTGGTCTTGAGAATGGTATAGCCGACACCCTGTCTTGTTTCCACATAGACCATTTTTGTCAGCTGGCCCCCGGTGCTTGACGGGACGAAGATCCGATGCCCCATTGGCTTTGGAGCCTTGGTTCTGCCGGGCCCAGGAGTTAATTTGGTCCACCCTCGCTCTTGCCACCAGAGTGAGTTACCAGGTGAAAGCAAGGGATTTTGAGGCTTTTCGAGGAGGTCAGTCTTTACCACAATCTTGGCCCATCCCGCCTGCCCATCTCATGTCATCTATTTGCACAGAGTGGGCATAGCTCCTAGATCCTTCTCCATATACCTGGCTGCTTTGGCTTTTTGCGCCAAGGCATCGGGGTTTGAAGACACAATGGGCAATTTTAGAGTTAGACAAATGGTTGAAGGCTTTAGGAGGAAATGACTTCCTGCGGCAGATAAATGCCAGCCTATTGCCCCAGGGTTTTTATGCAGGTTAGCCACATGTTTCCAAGATCTTTGCGCTTCCCCTTATGAAGTGTTAATGTTTAGGGCAGTTAGCATTATTATGTTTTTTGGTGCATTCCGCCCAAGCGAGGTGCTATGCACCTCGACGAAAGACACATCTGGCAGGTCCGTGCAGTTGCAAGACGTGGCATTCTCAGGGGGCATGCTGGTTATTACCCTGAGATATTCAAAGACAGATCAGAGAGGGGCGGGATGTAGAGTGAGATTAGGCCAGGCAATGGATATTTCCATTTGCCCAGAGAGGTCCTTGAGGACTTACCTGGCCATCAGACCAGCAGCACATGGGCCCCTCTTCTGCCAAGATGATGTATCCCAACTGACTTTATATCAATTCTGGATTGTCTTCTACAGGGCAGTGGATGTCATGGGGCTCAGCACAGCTGACTATAGCCTGCATTCATTTAGGATTGGGGCGGCCTCTGCGGTGGCAGTAATGGGCCTCCCTGCTAGGGAGATTCAGATGGCGCTCCAGCACATTCAAATATGTCAGGGATCCTGATCCCCAATAAAGGAGTCTGGCAGTCGCCAGCTCCGATTGGCTGCGGGTTCCCCCATGATGGCGCTCGGCGCATGGCCCATATGGGGTGCAGACGTTTCGGCATACGGCCTTTTATGTGCGCAGATTTGCACATAACATATAGGTTACAGCCTATGTAACATACATAGGCTTACAGGCTAGGTTACAGGCTTTGCTTTTGCTCTAGTTCTCACACTGTGTTTCTTTGTTTCAGGTCCCTATGCCTCAACATTTGGGTTCTCATCTCTGGGCATTCCCTGGTGTTTTGGGCTAAGAAGAGGGCCACGAATAGTTCCTTTGGCTCTCGGTTAGGGTTGAGCGAGCTTGCCTTCACCCACTGGGTTGCTAGTAGAGGCATGTTGTGGGGACAGTTGATGCCATCATTTTTGAATTTTGTTAGGGAACATGGCCCTCCCCATGTATGGCTCATATACCTAGGAGAGAATGACCTTGGCCGCAGGTCTTCCATCTCCCTGCGGATCCAGGCCGTTAAATATATCAACCTTGTGGTGTGCTGGTTTGGGGGGACAATGGTACTGAGGTCCAATCTACTCCCACGTTGTGTTTAGCACCATGCTAAGGATCCCAGATGCATAGAGGCGACTAGGAAAAAGTTGAATGCTTATGTGGGGAGGGCAGTGAAGAGAGTGGGCGGGGCGGTTATCGCACACCACAAATTGTTTATAACCAGCCAGCCTAGTTTAGGCCTCATAGGGTTCATTTGACTGATGTTGGTACAGACATTTTACTATGAAATTGGCAACTGGGTCTCCGGAACGTGGTTTCGGTGTGGGGTGGAGGGGGTCAAGCTCTAGGCTGACCCCCCGTGTGGCAGATATTGTGCGGGTCTGGGAAATTAGAGGTTGGTGTCCATTGTGGGGCGGCAAGGCATGAGGGTGCTGGCTTGCTCATGCTTGCTTACCCAGCTGGGTGATGTGGGCTGGCGAACCCCATGCTTGGGATGTTCTATGCCAACCTGGGTTCACCCGGTGGCTGGCAACCCGGCCGCTTCAACCCTTCGTGGTGACCAAGAAGGGTGCCTGGGGTCTTTGACCCGAGGCACCTGGAGTCGGATGGTTCGCCCATAGGAAAGTGGGGAGGTAGATGGGCAGCTCCGTTTCCTCCGGGGTGACCCGCACAAATCCAAATTGACCCTGTTGCTCTATTGTTGTAAATAGTTAATAAAGTGGCCCTTTATACCATACAGTCCTGGTCCATGTCTTTATTGTGGGGCGTAGGGATAATGTGAAGAACACATAAGGGCACCTCCTGCATGGGAATAGAAGCTAAAAGGGGCAACTATTCAGATGCTAGAACAAAAAGAAACAATACAATGGACTGAAATGACAAGGAAAAAGTGTTTAATATCTTTAATCCAGGAATTCTGAAAAGACTTGTAATAATAATAATAATAATAATAATAATAATAATAATGATGATGATGATGATGATGATGATGATGATGATGCATGTAGTTCTAGATTTCTCTAGTGACTGTAACTCAAGGCGGTTTACATGGGCAGACTTTATTCATAAACCCGAAGGTTTTTACAATTTACAGAATGTTCTATCTTTCAAGAACTACACACATTCAGATCTTCCTTTCTGGATTTAGCCTTCTTTCTTTAGCCACCCGTCTGTCTTCTGCTGGCTGATGCTTCCCTGCTCTCACCAGAGACGCAGCTGACTCTTAGCACACTCCTCCTCCCATGAGGCAGCTGGAGCTCAGCTTCTAATCAGCCGCAGTTGCAAGGTCTGCCGCTCACAGAGACTTCCGGCAGTCCCGAGCTCACGACCTTGAGATCTTCAGCTGTATCTTCGGGCAAACGGAGGCATTAACCCTCTCGGGTAAATCTTCTGCCCTATTCTGTAATAGTGCTTTGTTTGTCTACATTGGAAAGTCTGGAGCTGTAATGACATTTTATTATAGAAAATGCTGCAAAACTAGTGTCTTATAATTTAAACACAATCAAAATAAAAAGAATGGAGATAAGGGCAACAAGTGTACGCAGGCATCACCTTTCTAGCTTCCCAACACAGGGGAGCCAGGAAGGGGAGGGTGTAGTGGCAGCAGCACCCACTAAATCCTAACCCCCTTCCAGGGCTTAATCCTCCTTCACTGTTGAAGATGGACTTGTGCCAACAATACTGCTGGGGCAGGTTTGAGTTGACCCATGGAGCAGTGGGGGCTTACCTGAGGCCTCAGTATCCAAAACTCCCCTGTGGGATACAGCGGGTGCCATGTTGGTGTCAGTGCATCGCCATGCGGGGAGTTAGGTAGAATTGGGTTGTAAGTGTAATAATAATGGCAGGGTGTCAAACTCATATCGTGGGCCAAATAGGCTTTTGTGGTGGCTACTGAGGGCTGAAAGTGATGTCATTAAGCAGGAAGTGATGTGCAGGTGATGACTAGAAATAAGAACCTTTCTCTCACCTAGGAACAAGTTACTTGCAAATTTCAAGAGTAAATATGTAAACATTGATCATATTTTTAAGATATGGGAGAGCTCAATTATCCTGCGGGGTGCCCTCTCAGCAGTGACACCTCAACACAGCTCAGCAATCGAGAGCACAACGGTGGTGCTGGGAGAGCCTGAGGGCTGGATAAAGAACTTCCGCAGGCCTCATCTGGCCTGCGGGCCTCATGTTTGATACCCCTGTGTTAGTGTATAAAGAATCATATACAGTTGGCTATGCATGTTGTTGGTGGCAGAATATTTCTCAATACATTCTGAAGTAGCTCATTTCTCCACTTTCCTCCCAATCACTCTCCACAGGGCCCCCTTCACTTCTCTGTTCCTCAGGCTGTAGATCATGGGGTTGAGCATGGGAGTGATGACTCCATAAAAAATAGCCACTACCTTTTCTCTGTTAGTAAAACTTTTGGCCTGAGGCCTCAGGTACATGGCCAAGGCTGTGCCAAAGAAAATTCCCACCACAGCCAGATGAGAGCCACAAGTTGACAAGGCCTTACCCCGGCCCTGGCTGGAGCGGATGCGTAGAACAGCAAAACCAATGCGCCCATAAGTGACCAGGATGAAGGTGAAGGGGAACAACAGAGTAAAGCTACTGGTCAGCATCATGACTATCCCATTGATTCGGGTAGAAGAGCAGGACAATTTCAATACTGCCTGGACCTCACACTTAAAATGATTCACTACATTGTGCCTACACATGTTTACTTCCAAGGTGAGAAAAGTGCATAGAGTCAAGAGAATTGGAAAAGTCCAGAGGCTGACTGCTAGTATGATGCACAGCTTCCAGTTCATGATTAGGCTGTAGCGTAGGGGGTTACATATTGCTACCAAACGGTCATAAGCCATGATCGCTAACAAAAGGCACTCAGTTTCTCCTAAACAAACAGCAATAGTCATTTGTCCAAAGCATCTGCCGTAGGAAATAGTTGGCCAGTCTGTGAAGCAGTGTACCAGCATCTGTGGGACAGAGGTAGTGACATAGCAGGCGTCAATGAAGGAGAGGTTGCTGAGGAAGAAATACATGGGGATGTGGAGATGTGAATCCACCACAATCAGCACTACAATGAGGCCGTTCCCAGCAACCGCAATCAGGTACATCACTAAGAAGATGACAAACAAGGCAGCTCGCACTTGGGGGTTTCTGGAGAAGCCGATCAGCACAAACTCTGTCACTGTGGTTGAGTTATCCCATTTTTCCATGTTACCTGCAAGAGTGAAATGGAAGTTGTTGAATTGTATGTACAGTATATGAAATGCCATCACTTAAAGACCTTGACTCAGTCAAAAGCTACAGTGGAGAATAATATGAAAATCATTCTTCCATTGCAATCCTATGCATGTCTACCCAGAAGTAAGTCACAGTGTGCTTATTGGGGTATACACCTAGGACAGGGGTAGGCAACCTTAAATACTCCAAGAGCCATTTGGACCCGTTTTCTGGAGAAAAGAAAACCTCGGGAGCCACAAAACCCTTTTGACATCTAAAATGAAGATAATACTGCATATATAGTTTTTTTTACCTTTATGCTATGTATAAAAAAACTATAGGGAGTGGCAACAGGATGCAAGAATGTTGTTGTCTCATGCCTCCCTGGGGCACCTGGTGGGCCGCTGTGAGATACAGGAAGCTGGACTAGATGGGCCTTTGGCCTGATCCAGCAGGGCTCTTCTTATGTTCTTATGAGCGATCGCGGCTGAAAATCGGGTCTCGACATTCGTCTCTCCCACCCCCAACCCTGCTGCCAATCCTCCACAGCCTTCCAATCACGCGTAAAAAAACGAACGGCAGAACAAAAACCAGCCACCACGCTGCACCTTGCAGGGCAATGCGGCGGATCGCCCGTTTGCAAAGAGCACATGCGACAAGCAGCAGCAGGATGGGCAGGCAGGGCAGACCCCAGAGCCGAGCCGAGCAGCTGCCCGTGCCACTGCTGCCACTATGGGGTGTGTTGTTGTTTTTTCAAAACGGTGGAGGATTTTTTATTTTTAGGTTTGCAAAAGGGGGATTCCAGGCTCGTGCACAGGAACTTTTGCAACTTGCACGCCATCGATGCAAACAATCCCTCCACATTGCAGAAAGAGGGACCGGGAAAAAGATCCTGGAAAACGGGCGGGGGACACACACACACAACTATGAGACCCGGCGCTTTCCGTGCTTGTAAGCGGGAGCTGCCCCAATGCGTGCAAAACCAGGGGCAACTTTGCAACCCAACCGAGAGCAAGCCAGAAAGTTTTCCCCACCGGCTCTCTGCTGCACGCTGCCGCCCCCCCGCCACGCTCCATCCCAGCTCTGCGTGCAAAGCAATGCAAACACATGGAACAGTCAACACAAAAAGCCACGCACCCTTCCAGCCGGCGGATCAGCTCTGGAGCTTCGCGGGTTGCCTTCTGCACAAGGCTATCCACAGACCAAGCAGGAGCCCAGCCGCCACTGCTGCCAGCACGCTCTCCCCGCTTCCCGGAGCAGCGTGCAGCGCAGGACTGGTGCCGAGCGGAGAAGCGCACTCGGTAGCAGCTCCTGGCTCGGGGGGCTCGGAGGGAAGGGGAGAAAAGGGGGTGATTCCCAACCTGCAGCCCTGAGCACAGTGCAACCTACCGGGAGGGAGAGCAAGCCTGCGGTCGCAGCCAATGCTGGGAGCCTCCTTTGCTACTTTCACCCGGACTCCGGAGCCGCAGCAGACGGCTAAAAGAGCCACATGCGGCTCCAGAATCATAGGTTGCTGACCCCAGTCCTAGGAAAATGTGCATAGGATTGCAACCTTATTTAAACCTATAGGGTTGCAACCAATCTTACAGAGTGAAGACAGCTGCTTTGGATTTGCAGCCTGTATGGCAAAACCTATTATTTAAGTTCAGTTGCTGCATCTGCTAACACTGTATCACCTATATTACCTACACAGTACACTTTTACATCATTTAAACTTAATAAAAATGAGCACTTGGGATGAGAATTTAGAATAAAAACACATAACACCACTTCCTCCCTTTCAAATCATGAAATCTGAGGAAAAAAATATCATTTTCAAACACCCCTACATGTGAATAATGTTCATTTTCACCAAGGTTGGCAGAAGAAGAAGAAGAAACCTTGCAGATATTATTATTATTATTATTATTATTATTATTATTATTATTAATTAACGTATGCACAGTCAAAATGATAAAAAGATCACAAATATCACAGACTGGTCTTTTGTTGGCAATTCCAGCTCCAACCAAGAGCCTAAGAATTGTCTAAATATCTGCGTAAGATGTACGATGTTCCCAACAAAGCAGTTTTTTGTAGGTCAGATGTTCTTATATCATTGATCTTCAAAGTTTCTAGATGTTTTTGTACATTTTTCGAAATAGAACCAAGTGCCCCGATGACAATTGGCACTACTTTGGATCGTTTTTGCCATAATCTTTCAATGTCAATTGTCAAATCCCTATATTTTGTGAGTTTTTCAAGTTCTTTGTCTTCAATTCAATTCAATTCAATTCAGTTGTTGTTGTTGTTGTTGTTGTTGTTGTTGTTGTTGTTAATACCCTGCCTTCAAATGCCCAAGGTGGCTTACAGAGAACAACAAAATACAATTTAACCACAATAAGTAAAACACATTAAAACAATAGCAGCAATGTTAAACATTTAACGGGAACACAGAGCGTGTACAAGAATGAAGCTACACCCAATTCTCCATATCAGGCCCTTTGGAGGGTGGGAAAACAATTGACCATGGGAGTGGATAAATTATGACAATATACCAGAGGGTAGACAGCCAACCATCATCCAAAGGCCAGACAAGACAGGTATGATTTGAGCCTGCTCCGAAAGGCCACAAGGGAGTATGTAGTTCTTAATTCTTCTGGAAGGGAATTTGTGGAGCTGCTACAGAGAAGGCTCCCCTGCCCCCAAGCTGCCATCCCTTTGACTTGGGACAGAGGGGGCACTTGAAGGAGAGCCCCTTTAGATGCTCTAAGGGGGTGAACTGGTATGTGGGGGGAGAAGGCGGTCCCTTAGGTAGGCTGGGCCTAAGTCATGAAGGGCCTTAAAGGTCAGTACCGTCATCATAAGTTGGGATCGGAAGTGAATGGGCAGCCACTGCAGCTGCTGAAGGAGTGGTCCTACTGAGTCAAACTGTCTAGCCCCTGTAACCCCCTGGGCTGCTGCATTTTGTACTAGCTGTAGCTTCCAAACTGTTCTTGAGGTTCTATATGCAACTAGCATGCCAGTGTGCCATTCAGGGTGCAATCCTAATCTGGAGATGGGCTGGCACAGTTAGGCCAGCAAAGGCCCTCCACATGGGCCACCATAAGGATGGCGTTCGTCTGTGTGCTGCCTCTCTGACTCTGAAAGTGATCCAAACATGCTTTACGGTGTCCCTTGTGCCAGCCAAACTTTGCAGGCCTAACTGTGTTGGCCTAACTCCAGGTAAGAATTGCGCTCTCTGTCTCAGTGTGCACATTAATAAAAGTCAAAACTACTGTAGTCCTCAAACTTTAATTTCATTAATCCGCTGGGATGGATGAGCAGCTTGTATGGGAAAACGAGTTATTTACAGTAAGTTCAACTGCTTAATCCAGAGATTCTCAAAATGGGGCACCCTGATCCCCCAGCCTGGGAAGCCCTGTCTCTGCCCCCTTAAGGGGGGGGGGAGGGCAAATGCAGCAATGCAATCTAAGGCGGATTGTGCTGCTGTGAGCAGTGAAGGTTTTTTTTTTTTTAACTTACCCACACAGTGCTAGCCTCCCTGGGGGTCTGGGGAGCCTTCAAACCCTTCTGCAGGGCTTACCACCCCTCCAAATAGCTTTTTTAAAAAACCCAGCTACTTCCGGTTTTGTGTGAGAAAACTCGGAGGTGATCTTTTCAGCTTTTTTTTAGCTGGAGGCATGGGGAGCCCTGCAGAGGGACCTGCATGCTCTTCTGACCCTCCAGGCGATCGGCACTGTGTGGGGTAAATGAAAAAACAAAACACCCTTCACCCTCAGCAGCAGTGTGATCCTGACTGCATTGCTGCTTTCCCCTGCCACAGAAGCACTGACCATGGTTCCCAAACTCCCAAGAAGCTATTGCTTCATCGGATGAAATCAAACAAACTCTAGAAAGAGCAGATTGATAATGATAAAATGATCAAACAAGTCCCCAGCATCAAAAATTAATTTGTCTTGGGTGCAGTCTGATCCAACATTCCAGTGCCAATGCAGCTGAAATGCGGCCTCAAGGTAAGCGGACAGTTCCCTTTCCTTGAGGAGGCCTCTGAGACTTCCCCACCACCACCACATGCAGTCCATGACCACTTGGCACAGATGCATCAGCATTGGAAAATTGTAGGTTGTCTACAAAAGCCAAGCGTATAACATTCTCCTGTTCATGACTGGACAATCGGTGGCATTCCTAGGGGGGGGGGACACTAAGTTTTGCAGGAGCCTGAACATGAGCTCCAGAGCCATTCGTGGCTCAGAGGCCTTGCTTTTCAAGCTGCAAATGGCTCTGGAGGCAAGGGAAAGGGGACGCCCTACACAGGAGCTCAGGCTCCTGCAAAAGCTCCTACGAAGCATTTGCCCCTGTGTAGAAACACCACTGTGGAAGACGGCAATGCTCTACCCCTGCGTGCATGAGGCATGGGAGCAGGGCTTTCTCCTCTCTCCCTGAGGCCTTGATTCAGATCACCTCACAATTACCACTCTTTGAAAAAAATAATAATACAGTGACAGAGATGCACTCATATCATGTGTACTTTGGCCTGGAATTCATACATCATACAGATGTGCCCCAGTATCCACTGATATGGTATCCATGGTTTCAGTTATCCATTAATACCATGGATACTGGGATGCCTATTAAAAAGATAAGGGAACATTAAACAAATGGCTCTTTTTTTTACCTTGTTGTAGCAAAACCAGTGATGTTCCCCTATCTTTAAAAAGGCAGTTCAACAGTTCTAGGTACCCACAGCAGGGTCCGGAACGGAACTCCAGTGGATACTGGGGCATGCTTGTACTTTAGAATTACATTTTGCCTTTCAACAAATAGTCTTCAAAGCTCCCTGGAAGTTAAAAAAAAAAATTTTTTAGACAGACAATAAACTTGGAGGAAGGCAACTACTTAAGCCAAAGCACTGCTATAGAGACAAGGGACAGGCAATGACACGTAACACAAGACAGAACAAAAATGTTTTGCTCTCTTGTTCTTCTTTTCTCATTCCTTTTGTTGCTTTTTCCATATGTTTACTTATTTATATTGTGATAAATCATATAGATTGTGACCCCTTCATATATACTTACATGTACCTTCTTTCCTATAGCAGTGTCTGAAAAGATGAGATGGGTCAGAGCTGGGATATCGGGCATATGCGTGGGCTAAATTGTTCAAGCACACGTACTCCCTGAAAAGGATGATGCCAACACTGATGTACTTAAAAATACTAGCTTGACTCAAAAAGTGTGGCAGATTCTAGCTTGTGCACAAAAAATTCTGGCAATTGGTTCATAGGTTAAAAAACCTCTACTATACTTTTTTTTGGTTGTTGGCAACACTTGGAGTTTATTGCCTTTTTAACTTTAGGATAAGAACTAAAGAATTATTAGCATCATCAACAAAATCAATTATAGGCACACTGTGGATGCCAAGATTTAATCCAAACAGTACTGAGGGTTAAACCATATATCATGCAGAACCCATACATTGACCATTGAAGAAAAAATCATGCATGGGAGAACATGCAAAATGGGGTGATGCAGGACAGAGAACTTTAGCATTTTATATTTCTCACCGTACCAATCCCAAATGCACCTCTTTCATAGCCATTCATAGTCAGAAATAAGCTTCAATTGGCTTTCAATTTATAGCATAGGATATTGTAGTGTATGACTAGATTGGAACTGAAACTAGCACAAAATGCTAAAGCCCCATTACCCTTACTGTGGTTTTGCCCCATATTGCACACCCCTGTGTGCTATATAAAACAAGGACCAGCATGTGTGTTCTGTGTAAAAAGTAATTTGATCCTGATGTGGACATCACTGAATTAAATTCTGTGTTTAAAATGTAATAAAGGCTGAGGTGATACATTCCTTTTATGCCACCCCTGTTTGAAGCAAGCTGCTTTCCTTCTATCTTTCCAGATGTTAAAAAACAACCTAAAGCAGTGGTTTCCAAACCTTTCGGCATTGGGACCCACCTAAAAAAACGGTTTCACTCCACCAGCCACTCAAGCCTTTGTATATAATGGTAATTGGACAGCAGTTCTCCTTCCAAGGAGAGGGTTGTTTAACCCTTGATGCACATACCCTAATTTACCCTATCAGCTTTGCAAACCAACAAAATTCCGTGCATGTGTAGCTGACTGTGAAGACCCCTGGGAGTTATAGTAGAGATCTTTCAGACATCCGTGGCAGAATGCAGTGCCATTCAACCTAAGGACAAGTTTCCCTGCCGCAGCAGTCTCCTGTTTGGGGACTGCTGTCCTAGAGCATCTCCAGCAGGTGCCTGTCAGGCCTCTGCTTGACTGTCTCCAGTGAGGGAGAATCTACCACCTCCCTCAGCAATCTGCTCCACCACTAAACTGCCCTTACCATCTTCCTCATGTCCAACCTGAATCTCCTCTTTTGCAGTTTGTACCCATTGGATCTAGTTCTACTGTCAGAGGCAGGTGAGAACAAATTTGTCCCTTCTTCCATATGACAGCCTTTCAGGTATTTGAAGAGTGCTATCATATCCCCTCAGCCTTCTCTTCTCCAGGATAAACATACCAGGTTCCCTCAACCTTTCCTCAGAAGACTTGGTTTCCAGCCCTCTGATCACCTTTGTTGCTCTTCTCTGAACCTACTCCAGTTTGGCTGCCTCTTTCTTGAACTGAGGTGCTACGAACTGGACACATTTCTCCACATAAGTGGAACCAGTAAAATAAAATCACAGCTTCTCACAACTTGGAAGTTACAGTTCTATTAATGCAGGCTAAGACTGCATTAGTTTTCTTTCTGGCTGCATCACGCTGCTCACTCATTATGGATCTTGTTTCTTTGTAAGAAACTATAAAGAGAATCACCATCCTCTCTCTGCTATTCTTACTTTCCATCAAGGATTGTTGACACGAGCTCTTTCCATATCTCAACATTTTACTTCAAAATTCTGGTAAACTTAACCACAACATTATTTTTAAAGCACCCCATAAATTTGATATTGAACATATACACATGTACAGGCTCTGGGAATTTGAGTCTTTACCAAACACCTGATCTTTAAGCTTTCTGCTGCCTACAACCTTTTTCCTGCTGTTACTCCCTTAAATTGTTCTTCCACAGCTGTTTCTGTTGCAGCTGGGAGTGGAGATGTGGTGGACAGCAGAAGAGTTATGTATGCTTCCCCCACTTGCTGCTTCTACATCCATATCATATCCCCCCTTCATCCCTTCTTAGATGTCCAATGGAAAACTGAGCTCCTCCAAAGAAAAGGTAGCCTTTGGAAACCATGGAATTTGGACTCTAATTTGTAGATATGCCCAGAGTTCGTTACCTCTCAGTGAGACAATCCTTCCAGTAATGATGAGGGATACAGTGCAAATATCTGTTCTGTTACCGACGCTACAGTATAAAGATGCTGAACCTTCTGGGAAGGAAGAGAATGCTATTTCACTGGTGTCAGCCAAGGTTACTTAATTGTATCCAAGCTCTTGTGTTATCCCTGAACATTTTGAGATTCACGATCTCAGGTCTGAAGAACTGTTTGAAACCTAGGGGGACAACATCCCATGGAGACAATTAGAAGACCAGAAGCTAAATGGTGATTAAATTTGTATCACCAGAGTGAACTTGTCTCTAGATCTCTGAAAATTACAAAAGCCAGCAAAGGAGTTCCTTCAGATCCTTGAACTGTGAAACACCCTATAATTCACTGCTGATCTGGTAGGCATCACATGAGCTGTGATGAGGCATCCTCATCCCGCCATATTCTGGATTAGCGTTTGTTTGCTGGATCAACACAAGGACATTTCTGAAGGCTTCAGGTTGCTCATTCTTGCAGCAGCTCCCAGCCTTTGGAATTCTGCCTTAGAGGTATCATTTCTCAAGCAGTGTTTTATTGTGGAGTGGACAATAAAAAAACCCCTTTAAAAAATGAAATAGCTGAAGCCCTCTCCTGCAAGTAGGATGAGAGGGCTTCAGCCAGTAATGGCATCTAAATGATTTAGCAACAGGTACTCACTTTTGATTGGCACTTGTGTCAGGGCCCGCCCACCGGAAGTGAGGTCATAGCCGGAACCCAGGAACCGCCCCCAAGAACCACAGCGCCTCCTTGGTAGACCGTGCGGCAGCCCGGGAGAAGGCCCGGGAGTCCCAGGCCTTCTCTGGGGCCGCTGCGGGGGCTACAGATTCCCCCCCCAGGAACCACCACGCCTCCTTGGGAGGGAGCCCCAGGCAGCCTACCTGCTCACACTGCTGCTGCCATCGGTCTCCCTCGCTCCGCTGCCTGCCTGCCTGGCTCTGAGAACGTGCAAGCAACTCAAACATGCAGGCAATTCAAACGTTGCAGGGGGCGGGGCGGAGCGGAGCGCTGACAGAGTTGACGAGTGAGCGGGTGAATGGGCGGGGCCAGCCCTAATCCTAGGAATGGGTACCCGCGTACCCCCGCATACCCACTACATGACATGTCTGGCTTCAGCTATTTCTTTTCATTTCTTTCAAGGATGCCCTCTCCTGCAATCAGATGAGGCTCTGGAGCCAGAGAAACTCCTTTCTACTCCCCTAGTGCCTCCAAATAATGAGATAAACATAAGTGACAGTGGCTAAAACTGACTCTTCAGGCACAATCCTGTTCCCCAACTAGACCCCAGTAACTAAAGATGTTTAGTTATCAAGAAGTTCCTTTCTTGGAAAATAGCAGGTTGGGGGTGGAGCTCTTAGAAACAGGGTCTTGCTGAGATTCCTGAAGAGATCTGAGATAATGTTACTACAGGAAACACAGATGTCATCTTCTCCTTCCTTAGAAGCATTTATACTCTTCTTTCTCTCTGCCCAGAAAGAAAATTCTAGAGGCTACCTATCAGGGGGTCTCATAACATTCATAAAATCCCATTTTAGGGCAGAATTAGTGTCTTTACCAATTTCCAACCCAAACTGCCTGACAACCAAGCAGACCCAGGGTAACTCCATTCTGGTAGTCTCTAATGTTTACATTCCCTCAGGGCTGAGTGAGTCAGAGTTAGCTCATCAATGGAACTTTAACTCTCAGGTATGGCAGAGGGGTCCTCTCCTTTTTTCCAAAGCATTGACTATTGATCCTGATGCTTCCTTGCCCCTCTTACTGGCGGATGACAGAAATTCTAAAGACTGCAACTACAATACTGCAGGTTTTTTCCTCACCAGGTTCTGTATGTGCTTTGAGAGATTTTGGCTTAATGGTATTCCAGAACTTCCTGGTTCTGGTGACTACACCTTTGCCTCTGCCAGGGGGGCTAGTATAGTAGACTACACCTTGGTCCCACCGTCTTTTAAACCACAAATTCTGGACTTCTCAGTAAGTACATCTATCCAGAGTGACCATTTCCCCCTAACGGTGGAGTTTAAGGGCAAGTCTGCCATCTTACACCCTTCTAATAGTGAGGATGAGCCAGAAGAATGTTGGATAAAATTGCCCTTGCCCCTTGAGTCTTCTCAGGCTTTGGAGAGGACTATAGAATCAGAAGTAATGATGACATAGGGCATCTATACTGCAAGAGAAGATCCCCTATGAATCTATTAAGACTCTTATTTTGCATGTCTCTCTAGCTCTGCGGATCCCTCCTCCAGGGAGGCCCAGAGGGGTACCTTCTGGTCTGGATAGGGATTCCATTGTACTCAAACCCAGAATCCACCAAATCTATGCTTATTACAAGTCCTCGGGGGGGGGATAGGGTCTCACCCATGTTCTTCATCATTTAAAAAAAACACTTCATGATCTTCTTGCTCATAGGCAGCAGGTTCTAGCCCACAATCAATGGAACAAACTGATCTGGTCTATTAAGTGCAATAATTCTAAACACTTTTGGGCACTGATAAGGGGCGTTCCTCAAGCAGACACCCCAACCTATTCAGTTATTTCACCCTAGGAATGGCAGCAATACTTCTCATCCCTCTTCCAGGCTGATGGAATGGTGACTTCTCCCTCTTCAGTGTTAGTCAGGTCTGCTTTCTCATCCTGGCCTCCTGTCTCGCCCGAAGAAATTGAGGATTTGATATGTCAGACTAGGCCAGGAAAATCCCTGGGCCCAGACCTCATTCCATACGAAGCATTAAAATCCTTCCCACTCTGTTGGTCTCCAGTTTTGGCTGCCCTTTTTACCATCATTGACCAGACCAGGCTACCACCTGAATAATGGAAAAACGCTATCCTGATTCCCATTTATAAAAAAGGTTCAACCTAGACTGGCCAACTATAGACCAATCAGCCTTATATCTTCTATCAGCAAGCGTTACGTGAAGCACCTTTTAGGCTTGAAGCTCAACATTAAAAAAACTAAGATCATGGCAACCACTCCCATCACTTCCTGGCAAATAGAAGGGGGAGAAATGGAAGCAGTCACAGACTTTATTTTTCTGGGCTCCAAGATCACCGCAGATGGCAATTGCAGCCATGAAATTAAAAGATGTTTACTTCTTGGGAGGAAAGCTATGGGGAACCTAGACAACCTAATAAAAAGCCGAGACATCACCCTGCCAACAAAGGTTCGCATAGTCAAAGCTATGGTTTTCCCAGTAGTCATGTATGACTGTGAGAGCTGGACCATAAGGAAGGCAGAGAATAGATGCTTTTGAATTATAGTGTTGGAGAAGACTCTTGAGAGTCCCCTGGACTGCAAGGAGATCCAATCTGGCAATCCTATAGGAAGTCAAGCCTGATTGATCTCTGGAAAGACAAATACTGAAGCTGAAGCTCAAATATTTTTGCCACATAATGAAAGAGAGGACTCTTTAGAAAAGACCCTCATGCTTGGAAATATTGAAGGCAAAAGGAGAAGTGGGTGGCAGAGGATGAGATGGTTCGTGTCACCGAAGCAATGAACCTGAGATTGGGCGAACTCTGGAAGCTAGTGGAGGACAGGGAGGCCTGGCGTGCTGTGGTCCATGGGGTCACAAAGAGTCGGACACGACTTAGCAACTGAACAACAACTACTACTACCTGGATTTCTGCCCAAACTCTATGAGGCCCAGAACAAATTGGCTTCTGTAAAGGGGTGTCAACCATTGACTTTAGTCCACCTAGCCAAAAAAACACTCTGGTAACTAATACCAAATTCTACGTTGCCTTTTTTGACCTGAAAGGGGTGTTTGATTCAGTGGTCAGGGAGTTACTATGCAAGTTATTAAGCATGTGAGGTATAGATCCTAGGCTTACTTACTTACTTACAAGTAGGATGATGAGCCAATTTAAATTCATGATGTTATTGCACATACCTTTTTAGGTTCTCAAAATTCTTCACAATTACTACATCATAATGATGCAACCTATTCCATCAGATAATGAAGAGGAAAAAAGTGACTAGCTGGGATTTAATCACTAATTAATGACTTTTGTGCATGATCCAGCTACTTTTGGGATTCCAGTGAAATCATGCCCCAAGGACATAATTAAAATTCATCTTTTTCATTTTGCATTGAATGTGGTTTCAGATATCGCCCAACTGGGAGCCTGTTGACCCCCTTTTTAGCATGTTACTTGACCTTTACCTCCTACTGAATAAATAAAGTCTTCTCGCATGTGATTGAAGTTCCCTGACCTCAAACACACATGCAAGCTTGTGGGCAAGAAGAGTTTCCTTACAGCTTGACCTTGATCTTGGAAAGTACTTTGGAGTCAAGAGCTTGAATTATGACATACTGTATTTCAGTCTTCTTTCAAGGCATCACTGTGTGAATTCATGCTGGGTAAGCAAAACTAGTTTAGCTATAGAATGAATCTGTGCATGTCAAAACCAGCTTTTGGATTGCATTTTCATTCTTGTTTTTCTTCTTCTTTTAATTCAGCCAGTTATGTTGAAACTTTTATATTGACTGAGTTCTTTTCTGATGTGTTAAAGAAATTTAAGCAGCTAGTTTAGACGTCACTGAAATGCAAACACCCTCACCCCCACCAAACAGCTCAAGCACAAAAGGTTGACCAGAGGAGCATTGAAAGTAGTAATTTCCAAACTGTGTGAATTGAGAGGACTGAGTGTGGAATGAGAAATAAAGCTACGAAATGCATCTGTAAACTTAAAGCATCTCTGCACAGAGGGAGCAGCCTGCCGTCTCTCTTCAACCTTCATGGACATGACTTGACCTTTCCTCCTTTCCCTCCAATTCCATTAGGATCAGTGGAAAAAATAATTTTCTGAGACCAATAGCAGGCATGTGTGCAGGATTGTGGTTTAGTATATGGCTAATGCCTCTCTATTCACATCCTGATCCTGATCTAGGTCACAGTTGTGCAAATGTGCTATTTACAATCAGAAAATCAAATATGCCCAGCAATTGACGTAAATAATATCGCATCTAATGTGGCAGTACCAAAACCTTTGGAACTGTAAGAATGAAAGGAGGCTCCAATTTTAAACTGAATAAAAGTTTGCTGCAGTTATTTGTTTAATACTAATTTTAGGCTATTGAGTAAAAATAACCCAGTTGAGATTATAACAGTTAATGGATAGGGAATTCTCTCCCCACTCCCACAAATAATAGGAAGGTAAATCAGTGGTGTCATTCAAATGATTCAGGAACAGGAACTCACTTTTGATTGGCACTTGTCGGGAACCCGGAACCAGCCACGGAGCCCGTTAGGATCCGGAACGCCCGTTCTGGTCCGTTCCCCCTGAATGACATCACTGAGGTAGATGAGATTGTGCTGGTGGAAGCACAATCCTAGGTATGGCTACTCAGAAGTAAGTCCCATTGTAGCCTGTGGGGCTGTAACCTATCCACACTTTCCTGGGAGTGAGCCCTAATAAATACAATGGGAATTACTTCTGAGTACAGTGGCCTAGGATTGGGTTGTTAGTTTTTTAGATTCCATTTGAATTCAGCAGTACTGATAGTGTGGTTGTAGGGAAAGGCAATCTATATATCTTCAGGGGCACTCTCTTTACAGTTAATCGTCAACTGTAAAAATTGATAAATGGTGAGTGGGATCCTGATTTCCTGTGGATAACTAAAAGACAGTAATTTCTCAAATAAGTCTGGATACGCAGGTCTGTCCATTTTCCCCTGCAGTTACAGCCGTATCCAGCAAGTATTTTGTTCATAACTGCCACTCCTTTTCCTTCTTCATCCTCATCCTGAGCATCAAAATTAGGGGTAAAAATTGGGCACTGCAGCTCATCATGGTTTCAAAAACTGTACCTGCCAAAATTCCCTCTCTCATATATAATAATGGTTAAAAGTATAAGCACTTTGCCCCCATGTATACTGTATCTGGTAACCCTAGTCATAATGAGTAGGTGACTGTCCACTTGATTACACCATGAAAAAGAGAGGTGTGTGTGTGTGTGTGCGCGCGCACGTGTTCATCCATGGGGACAGTTAGAAATGCTGCCAAATTTCACCTACACTGAAATTTTCACATGAATTTGGAGATGCCTGCCCAAATAAAATATCAGTGAGAAATGACAAGAGAACAAGAACAGAATAATATCCGAAAGATTAGCACAATTTCTCATTCTTTTTGCATATTCTTAGGAATAAAGGATGACTTGAGCCTGTATGGGAAAATGCGGAAGAGTACCCCGAGGAGGCAGTGGATGGTGCCGACAGTGGCCCTTGGTGCAGGGAAGTGCAGGATTAACACCAGGGAAGTAGCAGAGGCTGGGCTGCACAGCTGTAGCCACTTAGGAGCTTGTAGCAGGGATACAAGGAGCACCTGGAGGAAGGAGAAGCTGTGGGTTGTAGTTGTGGAAGGAGTGGTGGTTTTGCTGGCATATTGGACTGAACTACTGGCTTGACTAACTGACTAATGGACTGGCCAATGGACTGGTGTGGTGAACTGATACGTAGACTGACTTACTGGCTTGACTGATTGACAAATGACTAAGGACTATTGGACTGAGGACTGGCTATTATTGAAGGACACCTGCTCTGAAGCTCCAGGAGGAGACCTGTGCCCTACAGGCAAGCCACTGGGTGGGGTGAGCTCTCTGTTGGTGCTGGGGTCTGGTAGTTTGTAGATATTGCCAGGACTGTCTGTATCGGGGTGACTAAGTAGCCTAAGAGGGCATAGCATTTGGGAGGAATGTTTGGAGCAGGGGCTTTGGCAAGACAGAGCCCTCTTCAGATATCCCCACTGTGCATCCAGGCTCCAGCAACCATGGGAGAGGGGAGCAGGCTTGAGTCTGATATAAGCTTGCTCTCCTCTCCTGCAGTTGCTGGATGCAGAGTGGGGTGTCTACCCTGCTCCTGAGCTACATCCCACCACAGTTGTGCATTAGAAATTGGCAGAAGGAACTAGCAGAGAGGGTTCTTCCGCATGATTTAGAAACCTGATTGGTCAGGGTTCCAAAGGACATGGAGGAACCCTCAGTATGTTCAACCCTGATCTGATAAGTGCATGTCCTCTGGGCAATGGGGCCAGCAGAATGTGTCAGGGGCATGGCTAGGAGGCATTACTCTGCTTCCCCCCCCACCTCAGAGATTTGCCATGTATGTCTAGCGTTCCCTTGCACGCTTGTGTGCTTGATTTACCCGCATACAGATGACTATGAATAGGCAGATTCATAAAAGAGAACACAGCCATTTAATTACAACTAGTTCTGGGTCTAGGCCAGGGCTCCTGGACCTTTAACAATTATGTAGACTAGAGGCTGGAATTTCAGCAAGTGCAGCTTGTCATCTGTGAAATGATAAGCAGCACCTGCTGAAATGTCCACTTCTACACAACTGTTAAAGGTCCAGGAGCCCTACAGTTGAAAGGTTGGCCAACACTGGTCAAGGCCTACTGAACCTAATATCTAGTCAAAAATAGTTGTGCTTAACAGCACAAGCCACTGTGTGTGTTTTTAGCAGTAACCGCCAATGGATTCAGTGGCCCTTACTCTCAAGTAAGAGTGTATAGGATTTGCAGTGTAGCTGCCCAATCCAAAATAAATCCCTGTGCAGTGATGATGCAGGGGATGTTTGGGTGCTGAAGGTCTCTTTGGGGTAAGGGGACGTTTGTCCCTTTGTACCAGAGTAAGCCCCAACAACCACAAGGGGGCTAAGACCTGTGCCAGTGATATCACTGGCACACGTCTATGTTGATCCGTGCAGGTGGGTCAGGCCTGGGAAAGGGGTTTGGAAATGGTGCGCATGATCACAGCCGATATCCCCCTTCCTGGGCCCAATCTGCCTACCCCTCACCCCATCTCTGCCCTGTTCTGCCCTTGTCCCACCCCACTCACCCCCCTCCCTGCCTCCTCCTTCCTCTGTGCTGGACCTCCCTCCTTTGGGAGGCCAACTGCCAGCGCCAATGGGAAGGCTTACAGCACCTTTGGAAGAGAACGCACGTTCCGCTAGCACAGGCCCTTTTAGGATTGGGATGCACAGGGGCAGAGCTTGAGCCCGAGCTTAACAGACATACTTGCTGGTGCTCCGTCAATGTAAAGCTATTTTATGCTATTTTATCTACATTTTTCTGAGCTTCAAAGGCCTTTTTTATTTCAACAACTTACTGGAGCTGCACAGCGGAATTCTCAAGTCTGGAAACGTCCCTGGAGTTGGCAAACAAGATAACAAACCGTTGGTTGCAGCCGGCTCCTCCGCAAAGGCTGCCATTCATCTCCCGACTGCCAAACGGAGCAGTAAGTTATTCAGTGTTCCTCTCAAGATAGCCTTATTATGGGAAGGAAACGGTATTTCTCGCAAGAAGAAGGTGAAAGGGAGTCTCCAGCCTCTAAACAAACTAAGTTAGATGAGTTTTTCACTCCTTTAAAGAGGCAGAATGGATTTGAAAACTTGGAAGCCTCACTAGGAGAGACTGGAAGCTCTCTGTGACGCTCCCCCACTAAGGCCCCTGAGGCCCTTGTAGTAAAAATACAGAAGACCCCCTCGAGGGGTGCCAACAGTGCCAACAGTGACCCTTGGGCTAAGTATAGACAGTCACAGGATCAACACCAGGGAGCTAAGTACAGACAGGATCAACACCAGGGAGGTAGCTGGGGTTGGGCTGCACAGCTGCAGCCACTCAGAGGCTTGAAGTCAGGATATAAGGAGCACCTGGAGGAAGGAGAAGCTGTGGGTGTGTAGTAGGAGAAACTTTGGTGGAAGTAGGAGAGACTGGAGTGACTTACTGGCTTGACAAACTGACACCTGACTGTGCTTTCTGGATTCTGATTTGGCCTGGAGTAACGTGGACCTGGACTGACTTGGCTTGCTGACCTTGGACTGGCTTGTGGATAACTGGACCTGGCTTACTGAGAAGGTGAGGCCTAGTTGTGTTTGCTCCACTGCTGCAACAGAACTAGCCAGCCTAGAGTGGGCAGCAGGGGCCTCAGGGAGACCCAGCAGGTGTTTCTGGCACAATAGCCCTTGAGGAGATGGCTTGATCCACATGGCCGAGTGGGGTGGCTAATCAAGAAAGCCCAAGAGTTGTCGACTTGTTAACGCAACAGACTTTTCTGACAGCAGAAACAGTCAAACAAACATTTTCCCTGCTGGAGCGTATCATAATTCTCTTGCAAGTGTTAGATTCTGGCCTTCCAGAAACCCCCAAGATTTCCCCACGGCAAGCATTGTGAACAGAGTCATCCCCAGGAAGGTTTTCTCTGAAGAATCACCTCCAGGGAATTTTTCTTCTTCAGCCTTTAGGAAAGCCCCATCCACTTTAATCTACGATGCTAAGAGCTCAGCTATTTCAGTTCTCCCCTACAAGGGGAGACGTATCGACTGGTCCACAAAGTGGAAGGCCAAACAACATCTTGCCACTCTCTTAAGGGAAGATCTATCTGAAATAAGCCTTTTTAAGGTGGAGAGACTGCCAGGGACACAGCAACAGGAACGCTTCCTTCTATTTTTTCGCAATAAAAGCATCCCAAGGCTTCTCTTTGCACGTTCTTACAAACTACATAATGCTGGGATCAGGCTACAGAGACACTTCAGAGACTCCTCAATGCAGAGGCTAATTCCAACTAATCCCAGGAGAAGAGCCAAGTCACCAAGGGACCCAGTAGATGAGCTGACCTCAGACAAGAGCTCAGACACTCCACCATCCCTACTGGATTTTCCTGTAACGACTAACCTTCCCCCTCCAATGAAGTCATCTAGAGCTCAATCCCCTAATCCACCTACCTCTCTCGACTTGAATTACTTTCTAATCTCCAATATCTGGTCTGCTATGGCTAAGTCCAAACCAGATAAACTGGCAGACGATTTGAAAGCTAAACTCCTGTCTACATTTGGAACCTTGACAGCAGGAGACCAAGTCAACACGATGAGGCTATTAGAATCCTTGATTCTCTCTTCGAAAAGTCTCAAGAAGCCAAACCCCCATGATCAGCCTACCAGCCCTGGATCCCAGGCATCAAGTTCATTGATAACGCCTCAAAAGGCAGGGCCACTCAAAGATAATGTCAAGAGCCAACCTCCTCACGATCCTGTCATAATAATAAATAAGACCAAACGCTCTAACGTAACTATCCCTGAAGATGATCCCAGCCTTCTTGTGGAAGTCAATGGACTAACTCAACAGCAGGGTCTTGGCGCTGCCTGACTACTTACTGAGGAGCCCACAGAGGTCTGAACATTGCCTTCTGGAACATCGCTGGATGGGCTCGCTGCAAAAGCCAGGACTACCCCTTCTTCCTCAGGAATTATATTATCCTGTTCCAGGAGACTTGGGCAGCTAAGGACATCTAGGTTGATGGTTATCACTCCTATACCAACAAGGCAATACCCAGAGCCGGACCAGGGAGGCTAAAGGCAGGCTTGGGCATATTGGTGTCTACATCCTTAAGTGTAAACAGTAGACAATTGCATTCCTTGGAGCATTTGGCCATGGCTATCTGCCTTGACTTTGAACGACTTTCAGTTCTGGTATCTTAGTCCCCAGGATACAAAGGCCCACATCGAGAACACTTGGTCAATTCTAGAATGCTACTTAGAAGATCTAATTCTGGAAAACTTGGTAGACAGGGTCATCCTGGGGGGTGACTTCAATGCAAGAATAGGGTCCATTGATCCTTCCACCGATGGTCCTCATTATTCACATCTTGGAAAGACAGCAAGGCAAATTTCACCAGCTCCCAGCTGGTTGCATTGGCAAGGTGACTCAATTTTCAAATTTTGAATGGGGCCACCTTAGGTGACCACCCAGGAGAATTCACTTTTATGGCTGGTGCGAGGTGTAGCACTATTGATTATTTATTAGTCAGTAACAACCTGCTCCCTCAAATAAAAAGCTTCCAGGTCCTCCCAGATCTTGAGAGATCATTTACCCCTCCTTTTAAAAATGAATCTAATCTCCCAGCCAACTCACCTAAAGAATTTGCCCAAAGTAAATTTAGAAACCGCCAATCAGGAAGGATGCTGGGCTTAACAATAATAATAATAATAATAATAATAATAATAATAATAATAATAATACATGTATTTATATACCGCCTTTCTTAAGATCACTAGATTTCTCTAATGACTGTAACTCAAGGCAGTTTACATAGGCAGACTTTTATTCACAAACCCAAAGGTTTTTACAATTTACAGAAATGTTCTATCTTTCAAGAACTACACACATACAGATCTTTCTTTCTGGATTTAGCCTTCTTTTTTTAGCCACCCATCTGTCTTCTGCTGGCTGATAAGAGGCTTCCCTGCTCCCACCAGAGTCGCAGCTGACTTCAGCACACTCCTCCTCCCACGAGGCAGCTGGAACTCAGCTTTTAATCAGCCGCAGTTTGCAAGGTCTGCTGCTCACAGAGACTTCCAGTAGTCTCAAGCTCACGACCTTCAGATCTTCAGCTGTTATCTTCGGGCAAACGGAGGCATTAACCATCTCGGCTAAATCTTCTGCTAAATGGACCTCCCAACTGGATAACAAGGCCAAGGCATTATTGGCAGGGGAGAGAATGTCGGAATGGCGCTTGGCTATTATGAATAGCCCTTTACGTTCTGACTTCCTGCTCCCCTATAATCAAATAATTCAGAGGTTGAAACCACTACTGGTAAGGGGAAAAAGGATCCAGGGCAGACATACATTTAGGCATTCACAAAGGTGGTTCGATGTGGGCTGCCTAAATGCCAAGCGGGCACTTAATACCACATACCTGACTTATCAAACTGTCCCAGGTTTTGACACTCCCTCATTCCGGACACACATCACTGAGCTCAAAAAATCATACAAGAAAGTGGTAGCCAAGAAAAAGAAGGCTGATATAATGGCAACATGGGATCAATTAATTCAAGCTGCCAAGACTAACAACTCAGCCATTTTTTGGAAGCTGATAACTAAAACCTGTAACCAGTGCTGTCATCTAAATGATTTAAGAACAGGTACTCACTTTTGATTGGCACATGTCGGGACCCGCCCACCGGAAGTGACGTCATAAGCCAGAAGTGATGTTGTGGCAGGAAGTGACATGAAAAAAGCCCTTTTTGAGGCCTCAGATGATTTTAAACTGACCCAACAGTTGCAACAGTATTCCACAGCACCCCCAGAACATGTTAAGGAGGCCTGGCATCATGTTAAAACCCCAGAGCAACTCATTTTTCAGTGGCAAGGAAAGGAAAGGAAAGGAAAGGCTCCGCTCGCTGCCTGCCTGGCTCTGAGAACATGCAGGCAACTCAAACATACAGGAAATTCAAACGTTGCAGAGGGTGGAGTCGACGAGTGGGCGGGCAAATGGGCGGGGCCAGCTATAATCCTAGAAACCGGTACCCCCGCGTACCCCCTGCATGACATCACTACCTGTAACATCTTTAGGGAATCTGTGCCGCTAGACTCCCTTATATCGGCAGGCAAGTGGGAATCATACTTCCACAACCTTTACTCTGACTCTTCCCTTCAAGTGCTCCCGCGCATGGAGCAAAACGTACCGTCATGCCCCCCCCGTTTCAGTTGATGAAGTCAAATCACTCATCAACCAACTTAAAAACAGCAAAGCCCCTGATTCTGACTATATCCCCCCAGAATTGATTAAACAAAACATGGACTTCTAGGCCCCTCTGTTGGCCTCACTCTTTTCCAAAATAGACTCCACAGGGCTCATCCCTGAAGGCTGGAGGGAAGCCTTTATAATTCCATTTTACAAAAAAGGTAAGAAAGACGATCCGGCCAACTACAGACCCATTAGCCTTCCGAGTATAATCAGCAAACTTTATGCCGGCCACTTATTAGATAAGCTCAAAAGCTGGGCCGACCAAGTAAATCTCATTGCAGAGGAGCAAGCAGGGTTCAGGGAGGGAAGATCCACACTGGATCAGGTTCTGATTACGCAGCACCTGATAGAAAAGTATGTTTCACGTGACTCAGGTTCTTTATATGCAGTATTTATAGACCTCAAAACTGCATTTGATTCCATCTCAAGAGCAAAACTATGGGAAAAATTAGAGGGCACATCCATAGACCTTAGATTACTGTACCTGATCTGTGCCCTATATTCTAATACCTCCCTTAAGGTAAGATGCTCTGTGAATGGGCATTACTCCAATTCGATCCCCACTCGCAAAGGGGTGAAACAAGGATGTGCCCTGGCACTCATTCTATTTAATATTTACATTAATGGTATGGTTGATTTCATGAACTCACCCGATTTTCATCCTCCAACCTTAGCGAACCACAAAGTTCCCTGCTACTATTAGACAAAGAGTGTTTGATACTGAGAGGCAAATACCTATCAATATTAGAGCTCCCTTTACATAGGAGGGCCTTTTTTTTTTTAGCCAGATGTGGAGTCCTCCTCTCTGCAATGCTCAAGGGTCGATTCAAAAGAATTCCCCTTATGGAAAGGACGTACCCATGCGGCTCGGGGAGATGGAACTATCAGAACATGTATTGCTCTGCTGCCCTTTCTATTAGGGTATATAGGAGAAATTTATTACTCCCCCAATCAGGAAACTGCCAGGCCATATGGAAGTTGAGCAGACCAAGCTTCTGCTTACAGGATCCAACTTACAGATTACAGTGCAGTGCTCCAGCTTTTTGGTGGCTGCATGCAAAATTCACAAAATAATTGTAACGAGCAAAGATTGCAAGGTCTTTAGATCTTTCCTGTGGTTTGCTTACAATTTTAGAATTTAGTCCACACTTGTACCCTGATTTTTGTTGTGTTTTGTTTTGTTTTTAATGTACACTGTACTTCTATATAATTGTTGCTCTGCTGGTCTATGAAGGTAATGAATGAATGAATGGATTGGGCTGCATATGTAATTGATTTCAACCAGAATTAGGTGACTCACTGTCCCTTAGATAACATCCAGTGCACTTAAGCATGCATCATTTTGTGATGGACTGTGGACAGTATCAAAATATCTCACCTATCTAGGTAGCAGGAGGTGTCTGAATTTTTTTTGCTGCCATCCCTAAACAGGTTGTTCTATTTTTCCTGCAGAAGAGACCCAGCAGAGAATGTCATGGGAGTTTCAAATGAGACAACGGTGACTGAATTCATCTTAATTGGGTTATCGCAACACCCCAGAGCCCAGGCTGTGTTCTTTGGGTTCCTCTTGGTGGCTTACCTCATCAGCTTTCTTGGCAATGGCCTCCTCATCCTTCTGAGTATCATTGACTCATGGCTTCATGCCCCCATGTATTTCTTCCTCTGTGTCCTCTCCACGATAGACCTCAACCTCACCAGCAATACAATTCCCGAGGTGTTGGCAAACTGCTTCATTCCCAGGCCCACAATCTCCTTCTCCAGATGTTTGGCCCAGATGTACATTGGTCTGTTACTCATTTCAACCGAATGCATTCTCCTTCCTATCATGGCATATGACCGCTTTGCAGCTATATGCCAGCCCTTGCATTACATGCAGATCATGAGTTTGAGATTCTGCATATCTCTGGTGGCTGATCTGTGGCCCTTGCCCTCCTGATAACGCTGATCACTATGGTGTTGCACCCCACTGACTTTTGTGGCCAACATGTCATCAACCACTTTGTATGTGAACTGGAGTCTTTCCTCAAGCTTGCCTGCTCCGACACACGTATTAGTGAGATTTTAATGCATGTTTCAAGCCTCTTTATCCTACTACCACCCTTTGGTTTCATTGTTGTCACGTATGGGCGCATAGGCCTCACTGTACTGCATATGCGCTCAACCCAGGGGAGCAAGAAAGCCTTCTCTACCTGTAGTTCTCACCTTGCTGTGGTCAGTATCTTTTATGGCACAATCATGATCATGTACTTGAAGCCCCAAGAAAAATCTGTTTCCAACAAGGAAAAGGTAATATCTGTAGCATATGGAGCTCTGACTCCCATGCTTAACCCTCTGATCTACAGCTTGAGAAATAGAGATGTGAAGGAGGCATTCTGGAAACTCTTCAGAAGGAAAGTGGGGGAATAAAGAATAGCGTACTAAAGATGCATAGTGCACAGTTACTGGCAACCCTCATGCTACAGGAACGTGCTTCTGTTCTCTAGTTTTAAAGTCACTTGGCAAAAGAGGAACCTTCCTGCATAGATGTTATTCTTGTGCTGAAAGGGCCAGCTCAGAGGATATTTGTCCCCAATCCAGATCACACATGAGACATGCGTCCTTCACCCTGCCATCCTTTGATACCCATCCTGCCTTCCACAGATGTATGTACATGTTTACCACAGACTGGCATAATAGGTTTCCAGGCAGTGATGTCATGCAGGGGGTATGCGGGGGTACGCGAGTACTGGTTTCTAGGATTACAGCTGGCCCCGCCCATTCACCCGCCCACTCGTCGACTCCGCCCTCTGCAACGTTTGAATTTCCTACATGTTTGAGTTGCCTGCATGTTCTCAGAGCCAGGCAGGCAGGCAGCGAGTGGAGCCTTGCCTTGCTTTGCCACTGAAAAATGAGTTGCTCTGGGGTTTTAACATGATGCCAGGCCTCCTTAACATGTTCTGGGGGTGCTGTGGAATATTGTTGCAACTGTTGGGTCAGTTTAAAATCATCTGAGGCCTCAAAAAGGGCTTTTTTCATGTCACTTCCTGGCACGACATCACTTCTGGCTTATGACGTCACTTCCGGTGAGCGGGTCCCGACACGTGCCAATCAAAAGTGAGTACCTGTTCTTAAATCATTTAGATGACACCACTGTTTCCAGGTAATATTCACCTGAATGTTTTATTTCTGCCTGAGGCTTTTAGTATTTTGTTGCCCTTGACTTCTTATGTATGAATCTGTAACGTAACACATAATTCTATAATTAAAAGAGACTTTTTAAAAGGCTTCTTTGGGAATCAATATTGCACCCTTTTATGAAACTGCTCTGATTCTTGCATCAGTTTAATTAAATGTTAGGATTAGTTTTCAAAAGAAATAACGTCCAAAATCCTCTATCACAGAGGGCTCCAAACTCCAGCCCACAGATCCCCATTCCTTCCCCAGTGTGAGCAGTGCTTCACATTCTGTTGGGGAAGCTGCTACAGCTCTTAGGGGTCTTCATGGCCAGCCACTTGCCCCAGCAAGCCATGTGCCTGGCGTTCGGCCCATGGGTGGCTGTCAGCAAAGGCCCCCCAAGAGCTGTACTAGGGGTCTTTTGCTGCTTCCCTGGCAGAACGTGAAGCACTGTTTGAGTCACGGAAGATTTTTCCCTGTAGAGATTTTCTCTATCAAATCGCAGGGTAGTATCAGCAGATCTGCTACCTGAATTTGCAGAGATCCCCAGGCTCTCACCTTTTCACTGCAATTGGTTAACCAAGAAAAGGGAAGAGAGCTGCAAATCATGGAAGCCCCCAAGCCCCCTCTGAGTTTTTGGGCAGGACATCCATCCTCTGACACCTGTTGCTCTCTTCTGGCCTATTGAAACAGATACATGCAAAAAAAACAACAACCCCCAAAACCAAACTCAAAGGCTCAAACCCACAGCCTTTTCATTTTTAGCAGCATACTCTGACTGACTGAGGGTGCAATCCGCTGACACCCATGCTTGCATCAGCACAATGTCAATAGCACTGACGTGGGAGCGCCAACCAATACCCCCCACATTGGTGCTGGTGCTGTTGGACCGCCATTAGCAGCAGCAGCAGCAGCCCAAGGGTGCCAAGCAGGGGCACCACAACGCTTCTCCTGCACCAGCCGAACTTGGCTGGTGCAAAAGTGGTTCTGGGCGTGGGGAGGGCGGGTGGGCGGATCTGGGTGGGGGTGGGCAGGCCAGTGAGTGTGCTGGCCAGAGGAGGGGGCGGAGGTGGCATGTGGCTGCATCTAAGCCTTGGACTGCATGGACTCCTTGGCTTTGCACCTACAGAGCCCTTGCCCTGTGGAAGCTCCCCAGCACGCCTAAGGTACATTGGATATGGCATAGGCCTGCCAGCCTCGCCATTCGAGCATAGCTTAGGATTGCACCCTCAGGTGGCCAGCCACACCCTTGGGACCCTTGTATGTTAGAGTTGTGGATCGCCTCCCTCAATGCTTTGGCTTCTTCCCAGGTATTCAAGCTCACAACCCGAGACACCAATAGCAGGAGATCTGCCTACCAGGGGCCTCTAAACCCAGGCCTGCAGGCCAGAAGTGGCTTAAAGAAAAAGCTGCCCAGGCAGGGTGCTTTCTGTTCTGCACTGCAGCCTCCTCTCTTTTCAGCCATCTTCTCCGAAACTCAAGTTGGGCAGCCACTTCCTCCTGAAAATCAAGGCGCAGAGGCTGCTGGGGTGAAGGGCAGCAGAAGCAGCTGCATGGGGTGAGTTTCTGAGAAAATCAGCTGGAAAGATAGGAAGTTGCAAGCCTTGGAGCTGCTATTTTTCTTTTCAGGCTGCCAGACAGTCCAGGACACTCACTTCACCTCCTTCAGAGTAGCCACTGCATGATGCCTCCCCCCAGCTGAGGAATTAGCTCAAATGCTAGAGTGCTTGCTTCACATGCAAGAGGTAAGGGGATCGATGCCCGTACTCTCCACACCCGGGTTTTTAAAGGGCATATTCAGAAAGCCAAAATACACATAGCTACCCAACCACAGACACCTTCCTGATCAGCTGGCCAATCATGTCGTCGTCGTCGTCATCATCATCATCATCATCAATCCTTTATTGGCATACAGTTATTGTTTCTTACCTCTACTTGCCACCGTCTGCTGCAGATAAACCACTACCTTCTTTGGTATCCCCTTGATTTGTTGTTGTTGTTGTTGTTCAGTCGCTAAGTCGTGTCCGACTCTTCGAGACCCCATGGACCACAGCACGCCAGGCCTCCCTGTCCTCCACTAGCTTCCTGAGTTCGCCCAATTTCATATTCATTGCTTCGGTGACACTATCTAACCATCTCATCCTCTGTCGCCCCCTTCTCCTTTTGCCTTCAATCTTTCCCAGCATGAGGGTCTTTTCTAAAGAGTCCTCTCTTCTCATCAGGTGGCCAAAGTATTGGAGCTTCAGCTTCAGCATTTGTCCTTCCAGGGAGCAATCAGGCTTGACTTCCTGGAGAATTGACCGATTGGATCTCTTTGCAGTCCAGGGGACTCTCAAGAGTCTTCTCCAACACCATAATTCAAAAGCATCGATTCTTCGACGCTCTGCCTTTCTTATGGTCCAGCTCTCACAGCCATACATGGCTACTGGGAAAACCATCGCTTTGACTATGCGAACCTTTGTTGGCAGGGTGATGTCTCGGCTTTTGATTAAGCTATCTAGGTTCACCATAGCTTTCTTCCCAAGAAGTAAACGTCTTTTAATTTCATGGCTGCAGTCACCATCTGCGGTGATCTTGGAGCCCAGGAAAATAAATTCTGTCACTGCTTCCATTTCTTCCCCTTCTATTTGCCAGGAAGTGATGGGAGTGGTTGCCATGATCTTAGTCTTTTTAATGTTGAGCTTCAAACCAATTTTGGCACTTTCCTCTTTCACCCTCATCAAAAGTTTCTTTAGGTCTTCCTCACTTTCTGCCAGTAGAGTGGTATCGTCTGCATATCTGAGGTTGTTGATGTTTCTCCCAGCAATCTTGATTCCAGCTTGTGAGTCATCCAGCCCTGCCTTCCTCATGATGTACTCTGCGTATAAGTTAAATAAGCAGGGTGACAATATACAGCCTTGTCGTACTCCTTTCCCAATTTGAAACCAGTCGGTTGTTCCATGTCCAGTTCTAACTGTTGCTTCCTGACCCGCATAAAGGTTTCTCAGAAGGCAGATCAGGTGGTCTGGAACTCCCATCTCTTCAAGAACTTGCCACAGTTTGTTGTGATCCACACAATCAAAGGCTTTAGCATAATCAATGAAGCAGAGGTAGATGTTTTTCTGGAACTCTCTTGCTTTCTCCATGATCCAGCGAAGGTTGGCAATTTGATCTCTAGTTCCTCTGCCTCTTCGGAAACCAGCTTGTACATCTGGTAGTTCTCGATTCACATACTGCTGAAGCCGAGCTTGTAGGATTTTGAGCATGACCTTGCTAGCATGTGAAATGAGTGCAATGGTGCGGTAATTCGAGCAATCTTTGGCATTGCCCTTCTTTGGGATTGGAATGTAAACTGATCTTTTCCAGTCTTGTGGCCACTGTTGGGTTTTCCAAATTTGCTGGCATATGGAGAGCAGCACTTGGACAGCATCATCTTTTAAGATTTTGAGTAATTCCGCTGGAATGCTGTCACCTCCACTAGCTTTGTTGTTAGTGAGGCTTTCTAAAGCCCACTTGACTTCACTCTCCAGGATGTCAGGTTCGAGCTCAGTGACTGTACCACTGTGGTTATCAGGAACATTTAGATCGGCCTTATAGAGTTCCTCTGTGTATTCTTGCCACCTCTTCTTAATCTCATCTGCTTCTGTTAGGTCCTTGCCATTTTTGTCCTTTATTGTGCCTACCTTAGCACGAAATTGTCCTTTGACATCTCCAATTTTCTTGAAAAGATCTCTAGTCCTCCCCATTCTGTTGTTTTCCTCTATTTCTTTGCATTGCTCATTTAGAAAGGCCTTCCTATCTCTCCTTGCTGTTCTCTGGAAATCTGCATTCAGTTGGGTATATCTTTCCCTTTCTCCCTTGCTTTTGGCTTCTCTCCTTTCCTCAGCTATTTGTAAAGCCTCGTCAGACAGCCACTTTGCCTTCTTGCATTTCTTCCTCTTTGGGATGGTTTTAGTTGCTGCCTCCTGTACAATGTTACAGACCTCCGTCCAAAGTTCTTCAGGCACTCTGTCTACCAAATCTAAGCCCCTAAATCTATTTGTCACCTCCACTGTATATTCGTAGGGGATCTGATTTAGGTCATACGTGGAGGGCCTAGCGGTTTTCCCTACTTTTTTCAGTTTAAGCCTGAATTTGGCAAGAAGAAGCTGATGATCTGAGCCACAGTCAGCTCCAGGTCTTGTTTTGACTGCCTGTATGGAACTTTTCCATCTTTGGCTGCAAAGAATGTAATCAATCTGATTTCGATGTAGACCATCTGGTGAAGTCCATGTGTACAGTCGCCGTTTGTGTTGCTGGAAAAGGGTGTTTGCTATGACTAATGTGTTCTCCTGACAGAACTCTATCAGTCTTTGCCCTGCTTCATTTTGTACTCCAAGACCAAACTTGCCTGTTATTCCTCTTGATAGACTTATTCAATAGGTATTGTATTTTAGCAGCATCAGAGTATACCTTCTTATCTGCTAAAAGTGGATTCAGATATTTCAGTCTGGCTTCATCGTAAAAGGGACAGTACAGGAACATATGCAGAAGAGTTTCAGTGCATCCCTGGCCAATGTGAGTTTTGGTGTTATTAGCAGCACACACAGTCGCTGGCATGGCCACAGCCATTGTGGCCCACGTGCTGTACAGTGAGCAGACCACAAAGCTCGAGCAACAGAAGATGCAGAAGCAGAACTACTGCAAGACAGCATTCTGGCAGTCATAGTGGGTGGCTCAAGGAAGATGTCCACCAAGGGTACAGCTGCTGCACAGCAGGGACAGCCCATGCTAGGAGCCATTAGGAAAGGGATTGAGAAAAAGATTGCTAATATCTTGGCTCTCTGTGGGAGCATATTTGCACCCACTGCAGAGAGGTTGGAGCTGCAAATGCAAGCCCAATGCAAAGGGCAAAATGATGCCCCAGAAGTGATGTCATAACAGGAAGTGACATCTGTTCTATTTTTCATTTTTCTTTGTTTTTTGGCCATATCTTTGGATAGTATGAAGGTATGACACTCAAGTTTGTTTCATTACATTCTGTATTAGATTACCTTTCCAATGATGTATAACATGATGGTATTATTCATACATACCAAGGTTTTCACAATTTTGACCACTAGTGTCAAGCTGTTGCCCCTTTAAAGCTTGTTGCCCAGTGCAATTGTGCGCGTGCGCGCGCGCGCGCACACACACACACACACACACACTCTTCTTTAGCTATGTCCCTGCAAAGATCAGGAAAAACAACAGGTTTTACCTTGCATAAAAAAGACCTCAGGAAGTAGTAATCTTCACTTTAAAACTTCCAAAAATACATGAAGAAGCAATGTAAATCAGCTTACCATCGTCGTAATACAAGCCAGGCAGCCCAATCCTAACCTGTTCTGCTTCCTAACGCAGGTTAGGCCGGCTTAGAGCCTACCCCTTTTCCAAAGGTTCACGCACTAAATGAGACACAAAGGAATCAGCGGATGACAGCAGAGGTAAGCGGATTCAGGGACAGGCATGTAATTATTATGAAACTTGCCATGTAATTATTTGCCATGTTCACTTATTGCAGCTTAGTTACAGTAACAGCTTAGTATGAGGTTTGGCCAAAGTGTTCATGGAAAAGGTGGGCTTTAATGGGAGATGGAATCACGGAGGCATTGTGGAAGGACGTTCCAGGCACAGCTTCATTATTTTATACTGTTTATACAACATTGACTGTCATTTTGTCTGAAAAATGTGGCTTTGAAATATCTTAAGAAACACATAAATATCCTATACTGGAGAAGATTTCGATTGCCTCTTTAAGATGAATTCTCAGGGGCCTGAGATACAATCTTGATTGTATCAATAACATTTGAAATGGCTCAGGGGTATAAAGATTGTTGGCGTTTTTCCAGTTAATAATGAGAAGAGTCTTTCATTTATAGATACAAAATAAGCTGTCTTCTCCTTAGGTTACTTCAGACTGCAGGTTACTCCCATCTTGCCTCTGATATGGGTCAGCATTTCTGTAAACATTTGATTCGATATATCTTTACACTGAATCCATCTGCAGACATCTGGATAGGAGTTACGAAGAGCAAGGTATTTTCATACTAGCTGAAATACTTGATCTGATTCAGTTTTCCACCGCAAATTGCCATTTGTAACAGTATATATGCTAATTTATTGTGATCTAAATATTATTGACATAACCCAAAGGTTCAATAATATAGATGTTGCCTCTGAATTTTTAAAATGAATTTTAATTCCCCCCATTTCCTTTGTTACTTGGTCAGGTGTCATCAGAACAGCCTCCTTCTCCCTCCCTCCCTCCCTCTCCCTCCCTCTCTCTCTCTGTGTCCAGAACTCTTCAGCTTCCTGAACAATAATAATTTATGAAATGGTCTCACATATTCTCTATTATGTTCTTGCATATGCTGTGTTCCTACAGCCACAATCATATACATACAGGATTGGGAGTAGGCTCCATTTATTTCAGTGGGATTTACTTCCAAGTAAAAATATGTAGGATCAAGCAGCAATCCAGCTCCAGCTCCAGCTGACAACAAAGGACATTATTCTACAGGCAGATGTTTTCTAAAAAGGTAGGCACAAGTTTCTTTTTCTGCATCAGTAGATGCTGCAAATGTTTACAGGTTTTAAAATCAAAACGAAGAGTTGGGAGACAAATGATCCAAGTAACTGATGTTGACTCAGAGCCCAGTCCTAGCCAACTTTTCAGTGCCGATGTAACTGCAGTTCAGCCCCAATGTAAGAGCACATTACTTTGAGGAGACCCCTGTGACTTCCCTACCCCACTGCAGGACTCAGCACACACCCAGTTTGCAAGGCTGCATCAGCACTAGAAAGTTAATTAGGACTGGGCTGTAAATTGTACTTGGCTGAAAGGTATCCTTAATAGATTATCATCTGCCTTGGTAATAGGGTTAGTAGTCCCTCAGTTATGTCTAGTTCTATTTCACCTCTTAAAGATGGGAAAACTACAAAAAATGAGAATGCGGTTCAGAAAAAAAGGAGAGAAAATGAGCAGTTGCAGCTCAAAAACTGTAGTTGACTTTTAAACTCCTAGACTTCAATTGATTTCCATAAGATATCTGTTAATAATGCGAACATGATCTCCCATTCCAAATAATCTATTTCTGTCCATTTTATCCTCCACAAATAGAACAGGACACCATGGTCAGGCTTTACAATTCCACCCTTTCTGCAAGTGAGAACGAGACTGAGCCAGAGACCTTCCTGCTGACTGGCCTCTCCAGCAACCCCTCCACACGCAAGGCACTCTTTGTTGTGTTTCTCTTCCTCTACCTCATCACCATCACTGGGAACGGACTCATTGTGCTGCTGATTGCAGTCGATTCACACCTCCACACCCCCATGTATTTCTTCCTGAGCAACCTCTCCCTTCTCGACATCTGCTACACTTCCAGCACAGTCCCGCAGATGTTGGTCCACAGCCTTGCAGAAAATCCCACCATCTCCAACGCCAGGTGTTTTGCTCAGATGCTCATCTCCCTCTTCCTTGGGGTGACTGAATGTCTACTGCTGGCTGTCATGGCGTATGACCGCTTTGTGGCTATATGCAGCCCTCTCCACTACTCCCTAATCATGAATAGGAAGGTGTGTGGTGGTTTGGCTGCCTCTGCATGGGTCTTGGCTTTTCTTCTGTCTGTTGTACCATCCTTCACCATGAAGATTCAACTATGTGGCCACAATGTGATCAATCACTTTATATGTGAGGTGCAGGCTGTAGTGAAACTGGCATGCTCAGATATCTCTGCCAATCTGGGCCTTGTGTCAGGTAGCAGTGTTTTTACGCTTCTGGTCCCATTTGCCTTCATTCTGGTGACCTACTTTCGCATTGCTCTGGCAGTGTTGAGAATCCGCTCAGCACAGGGATGGAGAAAGGCTCTCTCCACATGTGGCTCTCATCTTACAGTGGTTGGGATCTTCTATGGCACAGCCATGGCTATGTACCTGAAGCCACCAGACAGATCTTCAGACCAGGACAAATTTGTTGCAGTCTTTTATGGGGTGGTGACCCCCATGCTCAACCCTCTGATTTACAGCTTGAGGAACAAGGATGTGAAGGGAGCCTGGTGGAGAGTGATGGGACGGAAAATGGATGCTTAATAAATGTGTTGAAATAGTTCTCTTGAGCCTTTCACTGTTATTTTTATCTACTCAAAGATTAAGAAATTTATTGTGGTATGAATATTTTTAATCATCTGCATTATTTGATGCTTGTGGAAATGAAGTTATTAGGAACAAGCATATGTACACATGAATCTAAATGTAGGGTGAAGGCACAATTATATGCATATCCAGAAGGGAAGATATTTTAGCAGGACCAGCTAAGTTCTTCCATGCACCTGAGTACTTTGGCCAAATGCTGCTTCATGCTTACTTGATGATGTGCCACTCTTTGGTCATACTGCTTCCTGAACCGAAAACAGAAAATGGAAATGGCAGGGAACAGGAAGTGTAGAGGGCTGGAAAGTGATAGGCTAGAGCAGTGTTTCTCAAATTGTGGGTCAGGACCCACTTGGTGGATCACAACCTGATGTCAGGTGGGTTGTGGAAAGCTGGGAGCTGCCATCTTGGAAGCTTCAGATCTTATTCTTATTCTTTTTTTTAGGGGTTAACAGTTTGAATTTTTAGGTGAGAGTTTTTTTAAATTTTGTGCTTTTACAAAAATATTTTGTCCTAATCTTGCTTTCTGTCATGGATGTGTGAAATATGAATATGGATCGTGATAATTTGGAACCCCCAACACTAAAATATAATGCCTGCTGTAATGGGTAAGAGCAAAGAGGTGGTTGGTGGGATAAATTAGCTTGTGTTCTCAGGCCAAGGATAGCCAGCTAAGTTGCAGGAGAGAATTGAGAACAATAGACAAAGGAAAGTTATAAGGAGAAGGGAGGGGGCTGTGCGCACTCCTAAGCGGAAACAGGGGGAAACAGAAGAAGTAGCAAATTGTTTTAGACTAGTCAGCAAAACAAACTCTAACCTTGGGAGAAACTGGAGTGAGTTTGCGTGATTGGCTTCATGCATATTCGGCCACACCCTTACCTCATTAATTTTGGATTTGCATGAACATACATCGTGGGTGAAAGCATGTGCAAAGGGGAGAGGTACATATCAAAGAGGCAGGGGGGGAAGATAAAATATTCTGCATGAGTGCTATGGATTGGTTAAGCCTAAACCAATGAATGTAAAGTAAGAAACCCCGCCTAAAGAGTATAAAAAGTTAAACCCAATGTAATAAGGTGTGGCTTGCAGCTTGTTTTGTTTGGTTCTTTTGCTTGCCACCCATATTTGCAAATATGTAAATAAATTTTTCTATTGAACCATGAACTGGGAGCCAAGTTCTATACCTAACAGATGTTTCATGGTTGTGCAATTGCTACAATGCTAGAATGCCAGTTTTCACTCAGGGAGTGTCATTTGATTATGCCACAATGACAGCACTTCCTGCTTGATGATGTCACTATCGGCATCACTTACAGGTTAACAGGTTAATTTAAATTTACAAATGCTAGGCTTATACCAGGTATTACCCAACATTTTAGCCAAAGGGCCACATCAAATATCTGGCACGGTGTTGAAGGCCAATGAATGAATGAATTTAAATTTAAAACTTAAATAAATACATTAGAGACAAAACTTAGATGAGCCCATTCATTCAAAGATTCTTCCAAGCACCAACACACACCACACACGTATAGCACACACTTTAATGTACTCCCATTCCCCCACCTCAAATTTGCTGGAGTAAATAGAACCAGCAGATCACAGGAAACACCCAGAACATGTTCTGAGGGATGGGAAGGCCTCCCCTAACTTCAGAAAGCTGTTTAAGGGCATGAGAGGACCTAAAAATGTCACTTCAGGTCTTTGGGAAAACCAGGAAGTGATTATTTTCAGCCTTCCAGAGACATTCTAAGAGCCAGGGAAGCTGTGTATGGCCTCCCTGGCCTTCAGAACAGCCTTTGCACACAACCAGAGCACAGATTGGAGGCTTCAGCCCATGCCAGCAAGGTTAGGAGGGCCAGAGGCTCACAGGGGACTGGAGGCTTGCTGCAGGCCGAATAAAGGCTTTCCGAGGGCCTGCATTTAGCCCCCAGGCTGGAGTTTAGAGATCCTTGGCTTATACAATAAACTGAAAGGGGAATTCTTAATATAAATTTAATTTTGGGTAATTACATAGTCAATAACAAACATATTGTTGGAGCATGTACAGTTGACTGAGGGCACAATCCTAACCTGGAGATAGGCCAGCACAGTTAGGCCAGCAAAGTTTGGCCAGCACAAGGGTCACTGTAAAGCATGTTTGGACCACTCTTGGAGTCAGAGAGGCCAGCACACAGACGTGCGACATCCTCCCTAACTCCGAGAGTGGTCCAAAGGCACTTTATGGTGGCCCTTGTGCTGGCCAAGTTTTGCTGGCCTAACTGTGCCAGCCTAACTCCAGGTTAGGATTGTGCTCTATATTAAGCATATGTAATTTCTTGCTTAAAGAAGAGAATTCTAAAGTTACCTTTGTAGCCTTTATGTTACAAAGGGGATATCTGTATTTACAGATTCGACCCATTTCTTGCTTCATGCTACCTTCTCCCCCCGCTCCCCCATCCAATTCCAGTGGTTGCATTGTGAATTATTGAAGGGAAGCCACTTCTTTACTTTTGCAACTAAGAAACAAACTGTGTTTCTTTATTAATTTTGGTGCAAGGATTTCAAAAATACCACTGTGTCTGGCATAGGCATCAATACTTTATCTCACTGGGTTCCAAACCTTTTTGACTGGTGACTCCAGTTACCTACAGGGCCATTGGCTGCAGCTCTCCATTAAGGCTACAATCCTATACAAGTCTATCCTTCTCATCCACAATTTGACCATCCACAGATTTGGCTCTACCCTGCTGGTCCCTGGAGAAGAGGGGGAAAGTTCCTTTACAATCCCTGTTCTAAAAACTGCTGTCACAGGCAGGGAGACTTGTCTCCATTAGGACTGCTGTTTTCAGCTTGCTTTGAGAAAATGTGACCCCCTCCCTTCCCCATCCTTGCTGAAGAATGGAATGCGGAAGTGATTAAATACTTTTGTGTTCCATTCTTCAATGCGTCAGGGGGTGGCAATGAGTCAGGGCAAAATTTAGGCTATGCGCTTATTTAATACAGCATGTATTACAATGAATTAGGCAATAGGATAGATAAGTACACAACATTTACTGCACCACCAGAATACAAGGTCTAGCAACACAGCCAGGCCACAGGACTGGGCCATTTCTCACTGTTATTGCACTCAAACAAGTATGGTACATTTGCTTTAATGCAGTACTTGCCCTGTTGGCATTGCTGCATCAGTGCTGAAAAGTTGAATAGGATTTCAACCTGAATTCCTAGCCTATAAATTAATCTGTGAAACTCCTTACCATGGGAAGTGGTGATGGCACCTGCCTTGGATACCTTTAAAGGTGGATTTCAATGGACTTACTAACAAAGGCAATGTATGGTGTGTTGGATAGTGTGTTGATCCTAGGCTATGTGTTAAACTGAGGGTCAGACTAGATGTGAGTTTAAACCCATGTTTTGCAAGCACACACATCTGCAAGGGGGATTGTCAGATTTATGGAGGAAAAATCCATCACAGGTTATGAGCCATGATGGGTATATGCAACCTCCTACTTTTAGAAGTGGGCTACCTCAGATTGCCAGGTGCAAGGGAATGGCAACAGGATTCATTTGTCTTGTGTGCTTCCTGAGGCACCTGATGGGCCACTGTGAGATATAGGAAGCTGGGCTAGATAGGATCTTGGTCTGATCCAGCAAGACTCTTCTTATGTTGAACAGTGTGCAAGTATTTTAATTCAGCTGCTCTTTGACATTAAAAAGCATGTAGATGTGTGTGCAAAGCATGTGTAAAGTGACATCTAGTCTGATCCTCAGCTTTGAGGGTCAGTTTTGAGCCCACCTGTGTACATGGATCCTGTATCCTCAGTTTCAATTATCCAAGGATTGGGCCGCCTTACCTTTCTTTATTCTTACTTTGGGTCACTAAAAACCTTCTTGCTTGGGATGCAGGGGAGAACCCTATACTTAACATAGGGTTCCCTCTTTTATGAGGTTTCAGGTATCCACGGGAGAGGGCCAGGAACCTATCCCCCTGCAGATACCAGAACACGCCTGTAGCTTTAGCCTAGGGCCAACACACAGTCCAGCCCACCACACATTGCCTTTGATAGATGGCTAATTGAAATAGTACAGTTGAATCATCTTTGGAAATCCTTTGGGACCAGCCACTGCAAAGAGCCCTGCCATTTCAAAAATAAGCTGAGATACTTGTCTTTGATACTTCCCAATTATTGCAGACTGGTGGTGATTTAATTGCATATTTGGGACCAACTTCCCAGAGGCTTTTGTCTGCGCTGAAGCAATTTGAAATAACCTCAGGGCTATGAAGCCTGTTAGAAAAAGTTTTCAAGTGGCAATTAGAAAGCCCTTTCATTTCTGTCTAGCTGCACCAGAAAACCTCAGATTCTAATTAGGTTACTTTGGATTGGCTCAAATTAGTTAAAAGCCAGTGGAAATTTTTCCTCTTTAAAACTAATGCATGGATGGGCTGAGATCAGGATTGGAACCATGATGGGACAAAGCAATAAAGTGGTTTTGGCCTGTTTCCCCATGCTATTTACTAAAAACCTGAAAACCCCAGGGCCATGTTTTGTCTTCCTCCTAAGTGTAGTTTGGCTTTAGGTCTCCTTTCCACATTTCTGATGGATTTTGTGGATGTTCATTCATCTTGCAGTCAGAAGGCAAAAGACCTCCTAGGTATTTCTTAACCCTGCATACTAGAAGTGCTAGAGCTTCCAATTATCATCAGGAACTAGGTTGCCCAAGGTATTCTGGTAGCAAATTAAGTAACTTTCATAGGTGGAACTCTACTGGCTGAGAGCTACATTAATTGGTAAAATGGCCTTACTGAACAGGCAGGCATAGCAAAATATCAGACGATCCGATGTGCACCCTAAGCAAGCATAAGAAGTGGAGCCAGAACCAATCTGTGTCATGGGGGGAACTTACATAAAGATGCGCAGGCCATGTCCAAGCCCCTCCCTAGTGCTGAGATAGCCATGTCTGGCACTACCCTCCCATTCTCCTGCGATACGTTTGCATGCCTTGCACCAATTCTCCACTAGTTGTGGTGTGCAGATGTGCCATGCTCTGCAGTACAGTCACACAGTTAAATGAACAACAGAAAAGTTTAGTTCTCAGACTTTCTGTACTCATGTAATGGGCAGGTGGATGAAATGGTGTTGCTGGGGATCCAATACAAAAGACCATAATTGAAACAAACAAAAAATGTCTCTGATCTCTGCTTTTGCAGAATAAGATAAAGCACGGAAACCAGAGACCAAACTCCAGACCAACGATCCTTAACAGGAATCCTGCTTGTTGGCCTAATACTTGTTGGCCTTTACATGCAACATTGACACATGAGCATAACCTGCTTTATAATTTTGTACAGAGGTGAAAAAAATCAACCTAGAGTATCTGAACTGAGCAAGAGAACATTGAACTGCTAGAGACTGGGGAGGGCTGAACCCTCCCCATAGCCATTCACAGAAACAATACATTTAGAAGGCATCCTCAAAAGGCAAAAATAGGGACAAAACACCTACCCTGATTTAGTTCAGAAAGATGAGACAAGTGCTTTCTGATCCCTATCTCTATCTATCCCTAGGGCAATGGTATTCAAACGTTTTAAACTAGGACCCACTTTTTAGAATGGCACTTGTGTTAGGACCCACCAGAAGTGATGTCATTAACCTGGAGGTGGTATTGGGGCAGGAAGTGACATCATTAAGCAGGAAGTGCTGTCATTGTAACATAATAAAATTACGCTCCTGAAATGCAAATTGGCATTCTTAGACTGCAGCAATTGTACAACCATGAAACATCCCTGACAGAAAGCAAGATGAGGACAACATATTATGGAAAAGCACTGAATTAAAACATTTTTTTTAAAAAAAAAAAAATCTTCACTTGAAATGTCAAACTGTTAACACTCACAGAAGGAATATAGTCAGAGTAAGGTCTGCAGTTTCCAAGATGGCTGCTCCAGCTTTCCATGACCCACCTGACATCATGGCACGACCCACCAAGACTCCTACCTAGAATCTCAATAGGACTTACTTAGAATCATAGAGTTGGAAAGAACCTCAAAGGTCATCTAGTCCAACCCCCTGCCTATAGCAGGAAATCCTCTTAGAGCAGCTCCAGCAGGTGCCTGCCGAGCCTCTGCTTGAAGGTCTCCAGTGAGGGAGAATCCACCACCTCCCTCAGAAATCTGCTCCACTGTCGAACTGCCCTTATTGTCAAGAAATTTTTCCTGATGTCCAATTGGAATTGTACCCATTGTACCCATTGGACCTAGTACAAACTGCAAGAGAGGAGAGTCCAGTTGGACTTTGGACAACTATGCATGGAATTCTGGTGATCTATTTGGCCACTGTCTTTGGGAATGGCCTCTTAGTGATCTTGTGCATCATGGATTCTTGTCTCCACACTCCCATGTATTTCTTCCTGGACAACCTCTCCTTTATTGATGGTTGTTACTGCACCAGTTCCATTCCCCAGATACTTGTCCATTGCTTCCAAGAACCTCCCACCATCTCCGCTACCAGGTGCCTTGCCCAGATGCGCATCTCTCGGGATCTTTTATGGCACAGCAATTGCTATGTATATGCAACCTCAGACCAAAGCCATCTCAGAAAGTGACAAATTTGTCTCCATCTTCTAGGGAGTGATCACACCCACGTTGAACCCCCTGATCTACAGCTTAAGGAACAAAGAAGTGAAGGCAGCTGTATACAGAATGATGGTGATGTAAGAGGCAACCAGGTCCAAGCTGGACACCCTCCCCGAACTCTCCTTCCATCTCAAAATGAACACTGAGCCTGGTGGGGCCCAAGCCCGCTATGATCTTCCCCATTGCAACCAACATGAACTCTGACTGGCGGGATTCGTATTCACCATGATCCCTCCCCTCTCTTCCTCTATAACCATTACATTTTCCAGCCTGGAGGGACTCAGGACTCGAACTTGGGACCTCCATGAGCCGCCTGCCCTTCCCCATTTTGCCGGAGTTCCGTTCCTCCATTTTGACAGGAGTGAGGAATCTGGGAATCGAACCCGGCTCACAGACACCGCTCTGCAAGACCGGGGAAGAAAGTGCTAAAGACCAGCAGCCGGCTGGCAATGATTGGATTATTGCTCGTTAACCTGCGGTTAAACCGGCGTACCACCTTCAACAAACTGTGAAACTACGGTGCACCGCCTTAAACAAACTGTCAAACCACAGAAACAGGAGTTCATACCAGGTTAACGAGGGAATCCCCAGCCTCGAAGATCGGCCATGCTGTCAGATTCACAGCTGCAACAACTTGCAAACTGTCTCTTGTTTCTGCTTGGTACGTGAAGGGGGGGGTTGAAAGAAACAACAAGACCACGGGGCTCCTTGCCCCCCCAGAAGATGGCTGCCCCTCCGGGGGCTGATGGGAAGGACAAAATGGATAACGGAAAGCCCAGCTGCAAAGAAGGAGGTGAAAGATCGGAAAAGACATGCAGACCCCCATGACAGCTGCACAATCAAGACATTAAACTGGCGCCTCTGCCAAAACTCGGGGGAAATGTGAATGAAATGTAAATGAAATGTATTCCGGTTCAATGTGTGTACTAGATTGCATAGTGATTGCCACTTTGTCCCTTGAGTGCCCCACCTATCTCCCCTGCCCTCTGGGTGACCCCTTGTCCTCTCCCAGTGTTGCCTATTCCAAAATCCATTTCCCAACCCCTGTCAATTGTCCCACCTTTCCACCACCATTGTGCCTCCCCAATCACCCCTTATCAGCTATGGCACCAAACCTCCTCCCCTTACCCAACTTTTCTCAGGGAGTTCATTTCAACTCTGGGGGTGGGGGTGGGGTGAGTCCTCCAACCAGCAACCAGAAAAGTGCCCAACAACCAACCTGGGGTTCCCCCAACTTGCAGGTCACCAGTAATTGATAACAGGACTATCGAACACATTGGGTTGGTTATTTACTTTTCTCCTTGTTTACATGCTCAAGGGTATAAATGTATGTGTGGTTGTCTATTTGGCATGCAATTTGGGGTGCTCTTTTTTTGCATGCGCATTTTGTGGCCAATTCTGTCCTTTATTAATAAAGAGATTATTTTCTTTGATTCTGATATCAAAGTCCAGCTGGCATTCGTTCCGTCGTTGTCTCTTTTCTCCTTTTGGTGAGTGCTCTTGAAGGGATTCATCGGGGTGGGAGCTCATTTCTGGGTTTGGGAGACTGCTTCAGTTCCATGGGAGTAACGCACGCTGGGGGAACGATGTCCTGTCAACTAGCAGGTCAACGCGTCTCATTCCCAAAGGGGACAAAAAGCAGCTTGAAGTGGAGAATGAATGGCCAATCCTAACTAGGACGGGGCCAGCACATGGTGCCATTTACGGCAGCAGAAAGGTCATAGTTCATAGCTCATAGTTCTATGGCTCATGGTTATCATTCCCACTGTGAAAAAGAAGAGTGCCACATTCACCCAAGTCCACTGGTAGAGCCACCCAATCTGGGGGGCCGGGGGGGGGGGGTAGAATGGGGCAGAAAGAAGGCGGAATGGGGCAGGAAGAAGGCAGAATGGGGCAGGAAGAAGGTGGAATGGGGCAGGAGTAGGTGGATCAGGGGGACATGTGGGAGGCAGTGGGCCTCAGAAGTGAGAGTGCCACCTATATCCTCACTCCTGTTTTGTCCCTGGCGCACTCTCTTCACACCACTTGAACCTTCACCAGCTATTTAGCTGGCACAGGTTTGAATACACCCAATGATTGAGTAGACCCATTAAATAGACCATGCAGGACAAGAGGAGAAGAAGTGAAACATTATGTACTTCTCCACCCCTGCATGGATTCTGGCACTAGAGCCCGTGCCAGTACCTCTGCACCCTGCAGGCAGCTTGGGCTGTTAGATTAGGAAAATGGTGCTGATGTGTGTCTCATATACACCCCCAACAGTCTCCTTTCATAACCACAAGCATATGAGCAGCAAGTATATGGGGCAAGAGCAGCAAGAATAATCTGCCAAGAATTTGGGCCAGCTATTTCTCTCCAGGAAACATCAAGATGGTAGTGCTTTCAGTCATGCCTCCAGTCATGCCTCCATAAAACTGATGCTGAAAGCCCAACTAGATGTTGATCCACGTCATTGGGGTTTGCATGTGTGTTTTCCGAGTGGGAAGAGCCACCACAAGGAGACCCACAGCGCAATCGTGCACTGCCTGTCGTGCTGACGCTATGTCCTAGTGTTGGCGCAACACCACTAGCGTTGATGCGGGGGCGCCGATTAGCAGGCAGTGCCGGTCCTGCTGCACCCGCGCTGACCCTTTCTTGCGCCGACTGAAGCAGATCAGCGTGAGGGAGGCTCCGTGCTGAAGTGGCATGGGGATTGGGAGAGGGAGGAGAATGTGGGTGGGGGGAAGGCAGGACGTGGGTGGGCTTGGGAAGCGGCCATATGGCCGCATCCCAAGCCCATTCTGGAGGCCGCGTGGCCCCAATCCGAGGAGCACATAGGGGAGGCTGGAGCCTCCCCTATGGTAAGGGAGTGCACGCTCCCTTGCTGTGGGGATGCTCCAGCCTCTCCTAAGTAGCGTCAGATATGGCACTGGCCCATCAGCCTCGACCAGTCTGGCGCTACTTAGGATTGCGCCCCCAGTGAAGATTGGGACCCTGGGAAAGGTGCTTTTTTGGTTTGTCTTTTAGCCTTATTTCTCTTTCTGACATGACCTGAATGAAAATCCCAATCTGCTGTTTATTTGCATGCTTTATAAAAAATTAAAATTGGGTGACAAAAAACTCATATATACGCTTATACATCAAAACACTGAACCAGGTTCCCCAGATGTATGTACACAGCTATTTCATGAGGCATGTACACAGATATGTATGTCTTCTACTGTTTCCTGCAGGAAACATCCAGACCACTCCAGTCATCATTTTTGCTGCTAAACAGATACAGCTGCCTTTTCTTCATAGTAGCAAAATAAGTGTCCTGGCTATTTTCCATCTACTTCTTGGCATAAATTGTTCGTTAGATTTAACATGCTATATTATAGGAGGAAATTGTGCATTAAGTTGCGTCTGTCATAAATGAGTTGTCTCCCATGAATAAACTGTGTAAATGAGCAGTGTGATCAGTTTACTGGGTAGGAATAGATCACCTTTGTGACATCTTTTGTTGGTATTTGTTTGTTTATGAGATTTTTATTCCACCTTTCCCCTGGTGCTCAAGGCTACTTATAACTAAATATTAAAACATACTGTACATAATAAAATAAATAAAAACACTTTTAACCCACAGTGGGTTAAAAACAGCCAGTTAAAATACCAAAACAGCAAGCAAACAGTAGAGAAAAAAGGTACAGCAGGCCCTTCAAGATCCTCAACTATCAGGACTTCCCTGCCACCCTAACCCTAACCCACCACTAAAAGCCATTTGGAAATTTAAAAAAAGGTTTCCTGTCCCATCAGAAAGGATCCTGAGAACGGGTTGATCATCAGAAAGGATCCTGACCATTCGTCATCTGTGGGATGGAATTCCACATTTCGGTAGCCACCACCAAGATGGCTCTTCCTCTCACTGCTCTCCCCTGCCTCAGACAAGGGGGCCCCACAAAGAACCCCTCTGAAGATCTTAGGTCTGTCTATATGGGGAAAAATGGTCATTGAGATACTCTGATCCCAGACATTCTTAACATACTGCTGGAAAAAACCAAAACAAAAGTAGAAAGTCATTGACCGAGATGCTGTGTTCCCCCAACCTTAGGAGCAGTGGTGTCATTCAAATGATTTAGGAACAGGAACTCACTTTTGAGTTCAAATTCAAATGTTAAAAACAACAACAACCTGGAAGCAGCCACGGAGCCCGTTAGGATCCGGAACGCCCGTTCTGGTCCATTCCCCCTGAATGACATCACTGCTTAGGAGGCTTTCTACCTTTTGTTTTCAAAAAGTCTGCACTTTTAGTTATACTTTTGAGAATGTCTAGAGTTCATTTCAAACTAAAACTGTCTTGAATGTCTGACATATCAACTTACTTTCAAAGAAAATTCCCTATTCCTGCCTTCTAGGCATTTTCCCAGCATGGAGAAACATTTCTGCTAATTGGGCAAGAGGCACTTTTTCCAAGTGGTGTTCCTCTTATATTTAGCAGGAGGAGAGTAGTTGTCCCTCTTCAGTGTCTTCTCTGGTGGCTGTTGCTGGTGGTGTTCTGCATTTTTTAGATTGTGAGCCCTTTTGGGACAGGGAACCATTTAACTTTATTATTTGCCTGTAAACCACTTTGGGAACTTCATGTTGAAAAGCGGTATATAAATACTTATTGATTGATTGATTGATTCTGTCAACACTGCTGAAGAGTAGGGCTAGCGGCCCTAACTGTGGAAACTGTGTGGCTTCTGCTGTATGCTATGGGGATTTTTGGCTGCTGGGGGTCTCCTTGGGGTAAGGGGACATTTGTAAGCCCCAGCAAGTGCTAGGGTCAATTGTAGGCACAAATCCACTTAAATATACAGTATTTGATTGATTGATATGCTTGTCCCTGGCCAGCATAGGATTGGGCAATAAGTCCTTGAAGTTGATTTATTTTTCACATTTTTATACTACTCTTTCTCCAAAGAGCTCGGGGTGGTGTGTATAGCTCCTCATCTCCATTTTTGTTCTCATAACAACTCTGAGAGGTAGGTGAGGCAGAGAGATGGTGACTGGCCCAAGGTCACCCAGGAAGCTTCAAGACTGGGCAGGGATTTGAACCTGGCTCTTTCCCAGGATGAAATCCAACTCATGTGGTGATGGGTTCCTTCTGATGATCACTTAGCTTCCAGGCTGAGAGCAGACTGCCTCAGGGCTCCTAACTGTCCGGGTGGTACAATAAGACACTCCTATCTGACTTGCATGATTCCCACTTTCTGCCCCCTGAGACTGACATATACAACACATAGATTCCTATCATCATCATCGTTGTTGTTGTCGTCATCATCATCACCATCATTACTCTCCACGAGTTCTTTAAATAACTTGATTATTTTTTGATACAAGGCAACTAGAATGCATTTCTTCTTAATCTTGAGAGGCCCCCCAATACCAAGAACGTCCAATTTTGATCACTTTTGCTTCACTGTTCTGGTGTCCATTTCTTAGCTTATGCCTCATAAACAGGAAGGCCCCGAGTCATCACCTTCCTAAGAGCCCCCTTGACTTCATTGTTCCGTAGAGTGTAGATGAGAGGGTTGAGCATGGGAATAAGGATCGTGTAAGACACAGCAAGGATGTGGTCCTTGCCTTCAATGAAGCTGCCCTTGGGCCTGGCATAAGTGAAGATGGCACATCCATAATGAAGGAAGACCACTGTCAAGTGGGCTCCACAGGTGGAAAAGGCCTTGCGGGAGCACTGAGCTGAGCGCATGTGCAGGGAAACCACCAAGATGCATCCGTAAGAGAGCATGATGAAGGAGAAAGGGAGGATGAGCACCATGGCCACCAAGGATACAATAGTAGCCTCAATGTTTTCATAGCCAGGGCAGACCCGACTCAATACAGGAGGGATGTCACAGAAGAAATGATGGATTTTGTTGGGTGCACAAAACGGCAAGGAGAAAATCATGCCAGTGAGGAAGGAAGAGAGAATGAAGCCACCACAGATGGAGCCCATCACTAAGCTCCAACAGATCTGTTGGCTCATGAGGGACCCATAGCGCAGTGGGCAACAGATGGCCACATAGCGGTCCCACGCCATGGCTGTCAGCAGTAGACAGTCAGTTATACCTAAGGCTATAAAGAAAAACATTTGTGTGGCACATGATGCTAGGGAAAGGGGCCTATAGGGGAACAGCAGATCGCCAAGCATTTTAGGTATCACTACCAAAGTGTAGGCTGTCTCAGATAATGAGAGGCTGCCCAGGAACAAGTACATGGGTGTGTGGAGTAGTGAATCAGCCCAAACCACAGTCATAATCAATACGTTGCCTGCCACAGTCACAGCATACATAATCAGAAAAAGTCCAAACAGCAGGCGGGCTAAGCCTGGTTGACTGGTGAATCCCGACAGGATGAACTCCGTGACAATCGTACAGTTGATGGAAGGATCATAGACCATATCCCCGACCTGTAGGGGCAGACAACATACAGCAGGAAGACAGACAATGGCATGGATGCTGAATATCTTGAAGCAAAAACTCACGGCAACAGGGGGTTAAGCTTTCCTGCTGACGGGCAGAAAATGCCACTGGGATAATCTGAGCAATCTTATAGCCTTCACCAAACATTATGTTTGCATTGTGCAGCATTTGTTTCCTTATTAATGCATCACTCCTATCCCAGGCTTACAGTAGTGGATCTCATGGTCCACCACTGGAGCAGCACAATCCTTCACTGCCCATTGCGCCGATGCTACATCATAGTGTTGGTGCGACGGCCCTAGCATTGAATGCGGGAGCACCGATCGGCACTACCACATCAGCGCTAGAGCAGCAGGACCAGCGCTGCAAGCAGCACTGGTCCTCCTGCGCCCGTGCTGAGCCTTTCTTGTACTGACCGGTCAGCACGAGGGAAGCTCTGTGCAGAAGTGGCGCAGGGATTGGTGGGAGGCAGGGAGGCAGGGGTGGAACTTGGGCAGGCTTGGGAGGCGGCCATACGGCTGCATCCTAAGCCTGTTTGGGAGGCCGTGTGGGCTGCGGGGTCTCCTCAAATCTGGATTTGAGGAGGACATAGGGGAAGCTGGAGCCTCCCCTACAGTAAGGGAGCACACGCTCCCTTGCCATTGGGGGGGGGGGCTCCAGCCTCTCCTATGCAGTGTCTGATATGGCACTGCCTATTCAGCCTTGCCATTCCGGCGCTGCATAGGATTACACCCTGAGTCCCAGTCTGTCAGTATAACAGCCATGCTGCCACCATGAGCTTCAGAGTGACCGGTGCAAATGGCCAGAGGTCCTGTGCTTATGCCAGCTGCCCCCCAGATGCCCCATCAGGGCAGGTAAGATGGGAGTAGTTCAGGGAAGGAGCAGGGCAGGGAGCATGCTGGGCAGGGGAAGGTTTGAGGGCAGGAGAGGGAGGAGCTCAGTAGCAGCAGTAACACATGCCAAGTCTGAGCCACAGTTCTTGGCTTAGGGTGCAATCCTAACCTGGAGTAGGCCAGCATAATTTGTTCAGCACAAGGGCCACTGTAAAATATGTTTGAACCACTCTCTGAGTCAGAGGCCAGGACACAGACGTGAGCCATCCTCCCTAACTCCGAGAGGGGCCCTTGTGCCAGCTGAAAGTTGCTGGCCTAACTCCAGGTTAGGATTGCGCTCTCAATTTAACAAGATTCACAGAAGGTGAAAAGAGGAACTTGGAGGCTCAATACTAACCATTTAAAAGATTAGCAGTTTTTGAATTATGCTAAAAAAAGAAATGGACTGGTTCTTTAAGTTGACCAGGAATGGAAATCCAAAATGTTTGGGATACCAGTGAAGCCTATTTTAGAGGAATAGCAATGAGGAATGCATTGATTATCTAAAAAAAGAGAAAAAGAAATGCAAGATGTAATAGGAAAGTTAAAGGAAGAAGAAGAAAATAGTATACACCAACCAGAAGACGAAAGAATTCAGCAAAAAATTAAGAAATTATAACATGAAATTAAGATAAAACAAACAGAAGAAATGGAGAAAAAGTTGAAGATGGGTAAACAAATTTTTTTTGAGAATGCAAAGGAGATGTCAGGGAGATGGTTTGCATACAAGTTAAAGAAAGAACAGAAAAATCAAATTACGACATTGAAAGATGAAAAAGGTGAAGAGAAAGTTAGATTGGAAGAATTAAAAAGATTGTAGAAAACATATCATGATCTCTACAAAGAAAACAAAGTAGATACAGAGAAACAAAAAGTATATTTGGAAAGAAATAATAGACTGAAACTATCAGAGGAAGAAAAGAGAAGTCTAGAAGAAAGTATAACAATGGAAGAAATAGTGGAGGCAGTTAAAAACCAGAAAAAACAGAAAGCACCTGGACCAGATGGTCTTCCAACAGAATACTATCAGGAAATGGATGCTTTATTGATCCCATATAAGAGATTAATGGAGGAGATTTGCGAGACCAGTCATATACTGGAATCATGGAAAGAAGCTACCATAACATTAATACAGAAGTCAGGATCAGGAAGGAGTGATATAAAGAACTATAGACCTATTTCATTATTAAATGTCATTATAAAATCTTTGTTTCCATCTTAAAAAGGCTTAAAAAGGCTTAAAAAGATTTTGAATAAGATAATTCACCAAGTTTCGTCAGGATTTCTCCCAGGGAAACAATTAAGGAATAATGTTAAGAATATTGACTGATACTCTGGAGTATTATGAAATCAGTCCAGGAAAGAAACTTGGCTTGGTATTTTTAGACACACAAAAAGCCTTTGACAATGTGGACTGGAATGTTATGATTACTCAAATGGAATGAGATTTGGGGAGAAGTTTATTGCGGTGATCAGAAATATTTACACTAAACAAAAAGCCAGAATACAAATAAATGGAGAGTATACTGAAATGTCCAGACAGAACAGGGCACGAGACAAGAATGTCCTCTATCACCATTATTATTCATTCTCACCCTAGAGACATTAAATAATATCATGAGAAATGATGAAAAGATACAAGGATTAAAATTAAAGAATGAGGAATATAAAATAAAAGCTTTTGCAGATGATTTACTTTTTATTTTGGATGATCCAATACATTCATTAAAACAATTGATGGATAGATTAAAACAATATGGAGAAGTAGCTGGACAAGATAAATGATGCAAAAACAAAGTTAATGACAAAAAATGTGAAACCAACAGAAATGGAGAAACTGAAAGAAAGTGGATTACAGTTGGATTCGAAAGTAAAATATCTGGGAATAACAGTAATGAAGAGGGTCAGCACTCTGATGGAAGATAATTACTTAAAACTCCTCAAAGAGACCCAGCAAGACTTAAATAAGTGGGAGAAATTATAGCTTTCCATGATGGGAAGAATTGCAGCAATAAAAATGACTGTCTTACCAAAGTTACTCTTCTTATTTCAGACAATTCCAATTATAATGAAGAAAAACGTTTTTGAGGAACTAAACAAAATGATGACAAAATTTATCTGGAAAGGGAAAAACAACCAAAGATAAGATTGAAATTATTACAAGATGATAAGACAAGAGCTGGTTTTGGTTTACCAGATTGAGAATTATACTATCAAGCAGCTACATTGATTTGGATTAAAGAATGGATTACATTACAAAATGAAAGACTACTTAATTTAGAAGCCCATGATATGCAAATAGGATGGCATGCATTCTTGATTTATGATAAGGCTAAATGTTTTAGATATTTTAAACGACATGCTTTGAGAAGAGCTTTACTTTGGTCATGGGAGCAAATAAGATACAAGGTATATACTAAAATACCTGGATGGATTAAACCATTGGAAATCTCAACTAAACCGGATTGGTTAAGGGAAGATCAGAATGTGAAATATGGTGAATTATTAAATGAGAAAGGAGAACTTTTACAGGATGATGACTTAGAAAGTAAAGGCATATTTTTGGACTGGTGGACAAAAACACAAATTAAATCAAGATTGAAAGAAGATGGGAAATAGGCTTCCATGAGAAAGAGACAGACTTTGACAAGCTTTTGTTAAATGAGAAAGACAAATATGTTAAAAAGATGTATGAATTTCTTTCGAAAATGAGAATGGAAGATGAACAGTGAAAGAGGTAATGATACCATGGGTTAGAAATTTTGGATATAATATAGAGATGGACGAATGGGAAAAGATCTGGGCAACCAACGTTAGATTAATGAAAGCAACAAACTTGAAAGGAAATCTTTATAAGATGTTCTATCGGTAGTATTTAGCACCAGAGAAATTAGCAAAAAATGTATCCAGGCCTCTCGAACAAATGCTGGAAATCTTCTATATATATAAAAGAGGATGTATGTATGTGTGTGTGTTTGTATGTGTGTATGTTCCACATAAACTCTGGAACGCTTGGAGCGATTTACACCAAACTTGGTAGGCATATTCCTTATGGTCTGGCAACAAGTACTGCGGGGGTCAAACCCCCCTAGCACCCCCAGGGGTGGGGGTGCGAAGGGGGTGCCATGTAAAAATGTTTGAAAACAGCCGATATCGGTGTCGAATCTGTAGTTTCTGGGGTCGCCAAGACAAGTGGTGATGCTCCCGATGCCGTTTGAGTCCAGGTTCGGCCCCCACTGGCACGGGGGGTGAGAAGAGGTGCAAAATAAAATGTCCACAATGACCTGCTGGAACGCCTGGAGTGAGCGACACCAAACTTGGTACACATATGCCTTACGGTCTGGTGACAAATACTGCGGGGGTCAGACCCCCCTAGCACCCCCAGGGGTGGGGGTGGGAAAGGGGTACCATGTAAAAATGATCAAAAACGCCCGATATGAGTGTTGAATCCGTAGTTTCCGGGGTCACCGAGATGAGCAGTGATGCTCCCGATGCCATTTAAGTCCAAGTTCAGCCCCCATCGCATGGGGGGTGAGAAGAGGTGAAAAATAAAATGTCCAAAATGACCAACATTAGTGTCAAATCCATAGTTTTTGGGATCGCTAAACTGATTGGTGACAGTCCCGATGACATTTAAGCCCAAGTATAGTCGAATAGAACAAATAGAACTCTGTAGAACCTTCTGGAAATTTTTAGAAATCATTATGCCCCAGTCTTGGACTCCAATCAAATACTTGCCATGTGACGAGGCATAGTCACTGAATACAAGTCTATCGATACCGTCATAGATGCCTATGAGGTCATCAATTTCCCATCAGACTTCCTAAACTCAGTTGATCCGGCTGGATTGTCACCACATCGTCTTTTACTTACAGTGGGATCTTCAATTATTTTACTACGGAACCTCGACCTGCCAAAACTTTGCAATGGCACAAAGCTGTGTGTCAAAAAGATGCTGGGTACTGTAATTGAAGCAACTATCTTAACAAGAAAGGGAGAGGGTGAAACAGTTTTTATCCCATGGATACCACTCATTCCAACGGATCTCCCTTTTATTTTAACTTCAAGAGATTGCAATTTCCAGAGAGACTTGCATTCTCGATCACGATCAACAAGTCACAGGGGCAGTCTATTAAGTACTGCAGAGTGGATTTGAGATTGCCATGTTTCTCCCACGGACATCTTTCTGTTGCTTGCTCAAGGGTGGGTTCACCCACGAATTTATGTATTCTTGCTCCTGGAGGTGAAACTACACATGTTGTTTATAACCACATTTTGAGTCAAATTAATATTATAGTGCATTTGTAAAAGATTTCACTTTATAATTTTTATACTGTACTTATACTTTTAATTACCTGTGCATAAAATCAGTTCGATTTTACACTAGAGATAGAATTCATTCCTTTTCCTGCCTAATAGAAGCTTGGGATAAATAAATACCCGGGCAACGCTGGGTATGGACAAGCTAGTGTAAAGATAAAGAAGGAACTTTTTACCATATGTGGTGGGCTTGTGAAAAAGGAAAGGCTGAAATGTGAGATTATAGATTGACCAGAATTATTTCTTCTTAATATGATGGGTAATATTCAAGATAAGAGTAAGAAGCACATTATAATACATGTAAATACAGCAGCAAGATTATTGTATGCCCAGAAATGGAAAAATGAGGAGATCCCAAATGTTAATCAATTAGTAGAGAAAATATATGAAATTGTAGAAATGGATATTTTAACAGAAAGGATGAAAGAGGGAGCTATAACAAAGATACAAGAATATTTGAGATTGTTTTACGATTGGATAGAAGAAAAAATATATAGAAATTTGATGTAATTGTTATATTTAGAAAACTTAGATTGTAGATAACTTTATAAATAAGAATAAGGAATTAAATTTTGCATGCATAGTTTTTGAATTTACATTTGATGAATGAGATTGTATGCAAACAGTAATGAAGTGATGATATATAAGCTGCAATCAATGTGTACCTTTTGTGTCAATCATTGTATCCCTTCCCTTTGTTTTCCCTCTTCCCTACCCATATCTTTATATAAAATAAAAATCTTAAAAAAAAAAAAAACAGATTAACATAAGGGGAACCATATTGCATTCTGGGGCAGGGCCGAGGTTGAAAAACCAGGGTGCTGTAGACTCCATCCCCTTGTCCTCCAGGGAATGAATGGCTGGAAGGAGAGTTGAACCAGAACTGGAAGCTCATAATCTTGGGTTGGATGCAGACAATGCTTTTAAATAGGCTGAAGGTGATCAGACAGCAACTTCATTTCCTGTTTTAAATATGCACTTTATTTTTTGTCCCAGTACTGTCTCTGATTCAACAGAGTTTGCACTGAAACACGACAAAAGAACTGCCCCTCACTTGCCCTACTCTGTGTTCGTCTAGGCATTGAAGCTGGAGACCGATGATAACCTTTTCCTAGAGTTGAAAGCAGAACAAGAGGTTGCTGCTGGTGATGTGTACACTCCTGCAGTGTTCATTGCACTGCTTTCTGTTGTCATGTAGTCATCTGCCAACCTGGTTATCACAAGCAAACGTTGGCTGACTAAACACATCAGAACCAGTGATTCCCTCTTTCAAACTACCTTTACTCTGAAAAGAAATTACTTTTAGTCTCCAGTAGTAATAATTAGACTAACACAAGGGCCAGTGCTATTGGGGGCTTATAATACAGTTCAGGAACATCTACTCTGTGTGCAGAAGGTCCCAGGTTCAATCCCTGGTATTATTATCCCTGGTACTCTGCTGGAGCAGAGTAATAATGTTAAAAACCCTTACAGAGCTACAATCAATGTCACTGCCAGCCGTATGAAGCTAGATGACGCAGTATACTGCAGCTTCTGAAGTGGAGGGCAACTAGTAAGTGATTGCACAGGTCACAACTGGACTTTAAGAAAAGCCATTCTGTTCCCGCTCCTCCTCACAAGGCTATTATTCCCTCTGCCTACCTGTCACCCAGCAGCATTTCCCATGCCCCAGCCTTCCTCTGCTGGTCCAGTCAGATTCCCTCACAATCAGAATTGATTCTGCAGGTCCAAATTGATGAATGCTGATGTTGAATTGCACTGGGAAGAAAGATGGACGGCCACAGCAGAAGGGTCAGAATGAATGCAATTGGACCTTACCTCCTGAGGTACACCCAGGTGGGGCAAAGTTACCGGACCAACATGCTGAGGAAAATGTGCCGTTACAAGAAAATGCTGCGCAGGGAAGGAATTTAAAAGCATTTAAGTCTTCTGGAATACATCTCCACGTCTTGAGTGTAATATCCACATCTCAAGAAGCTCACACAGCTCTGATCAGGTAGTGTGAACATCACCTCCAGGGACTCTCCAGCTCTGACAATGACGCTGCTGTGGAGCAAACTTACAGCAGGACTAACCTTGGGAGGCCAACCTCAGGGAATTTGCAGACAGTAGACTGAAAAGCAGTTTTACTATCACAGGTTGGGGTCTCAACAGTTTGCTGTCCAGTTCCAAGGTGGCACGCAGGTGTGTACCGAGCAAACCAACTGTGAAGAGACTGATGGTTTGAAGCCAAAAAGATGCTAAAAATACAAACCTAAACCATTTCAAGGTTCTTCCTCATCAGTTACAGGCAAAGCAAAACAGTCATTTTGTCTGCAGAAAATGGCCTTGAGCTGCACTTGGTTGGTACAGAGGAGATAAAGAAATTCCACTGGTGTCAAAGCCATCCACCAAAGCAGTCCAGGCCTTAGAATATTTTCTTTGCTACTGCTTGCTTACACATTTGCACCTTTCTTACTGAAGCCCATGAACATGCAGGCCTTGAAACTTGAAGAGGATCAGGATTCCAACTGTGGTAGTATTTGATCTCCTCAGATCACAGTGTCTGAGGCACATAGCCAGAAATGTTTTGCTGAGAGTGCCAAAGGGCACACTGGACAAGGTTGGAATGAATCAAACAGTCAGAACCTAAATACAATATGTTTAAAAGACCACACCAATCTTATAGAATGCAGGCGTTGCAAAATGGCAAATGGGAGGTAAGTGGAAAAAATTGTTTGGTTACCTCTGCATAAGCCTATAGGCCACATTGGGGGGAGGGCAATCTTACCCTGGAGTTAGGCCGGCACAGTTAGGGCAGCAAAGTTTGGACTTCACAAGGGACATCGAAAAGTATGTTGCGACCACTCTTGGAGTCCGAGGGGCCAGTACACAGACGTGCGCCATCCTCCCTGACTTTGAGATCGGTCCAAACATATTTGTGCCAGCCAAACTTTGCTGGCCTTTGCTGGTTAACCATGTTGGTGGTGGCATTTGGGTCATCGAACATTTCTGGGCTAATGGAGGCAGCTGGTGGGGGCACTGCAGGAAATTGGATGCTGGACTAAATAGGTTTAGGACCTGTTTCAGATAGATTCTTATACAGTATTTACTGTTTTGAGTGCACCCTCAGGTGACAGGCAGAAGGAGCAATGGAGTGGGTGGGTAAAGCATAGCAAGGTTTTCCTCAGCATTGCAGGCAAAGGCAATGGTAAGGCCATGTAAGGCCAACACATTTTCATCCCACCTTCCTACTAGTGGTCCATGCAAGACTGATTACTTCCTCTTTCAATTGCCTTTTCCTAGATAAGGCCTTACCAGGACACCCTAGCCCTCTCTCCCATTTTCACTTGGGAAACGCTTTTGGCATCAAGGCTAATGTGCTAAAAATGCTCAACTCTCTTCTTCCATTCATCCCCTCCAGTCAAGTAACGCTCCCCCATAAAACTTCCCACTTCTCCATCCCTTCTTCAGTCTAACCAGTTTTTATCGTCTCACCCCACTGCAAAGGAAGGCCTGAGGTTTCTGCTTCACTGAATTCTAAGGTAATTTGATTGCAACTGGACACTGTTGAAACCTGTACCCTGAGGAGGTGTTGCTTCCATAAATAGGTGCAGATGTGCCTGTCTCTAATGGATTCAATAACATTTGGAGAGGGGGTGCCTTAGATATCACAGAGTTTGTGGAAAAAACCAAGCAACCGTGAATTTGGAATTATAATCCAGCTGCATGTTATGCACATTTTATGTTCTGAATTCAGCATGTAAGTTGAAAATTGCATATACAGTAGGACCTTGGTATCTCAGTACAGTGGAAAGGCCAGAGCAAGCCAGCCAGCCAGCCAATCCATGCATGCATGCATGCATGGATCCATCCATCCATCAGCATTCGATAAGACTGATGTGTCCCCTGAGCAGATAGTATGTGCTTCCCACAGTGGCCATTTCCTCGGGTAAAACCAGGAAGCATGGGATTAAAGCCTAGGCCAAGTGATGGTGAACCTATGACACAGGTGTCAAAGGTGACACACCAAAACATTTAGGGTGACACACCATCATTCACCAATACCTGACAAAAGCTGAGTTTGTTTACTCATTTTTCATTTTTGTAATTATTTGATGTTTCTTTATCTATATAAAGAAGAGCATATGTGTGTATATATGTGTGTATGCTCCACATAGGCTCCGCAATGCCTGGACCGACTCGCGCCAAACTTGGCACGCAGATGCCTTGGCCCCCCCTGAGACTGTCGCTGCGGGGGGTTGGAATGGCTCGCGCCCCCACAGGCGCGGGTAAAAGCGAATTTGTGGTTCTCTATGGGTGGCTATGGGCTGAGCCACTGCATTCCGATGCGCTAATGATATCATGATGTGATGCAAAGTACATGCAAATGACATGCGGAATCTTCAGGCAGCAACTGAACTCTTTACAGTTGAACACCAACAGCTGCAAATAGGTTTCCCGCAGGGAAACCTATACAGGGCCATCTGAAGTGGCACTTGCACCCATTTCCAAACGTGTTGTGTGGCTGGTGAGTCTGGTGAGATGGGGGGACAGGACTCCTGTGTGACAATGTTGAATAACCAATAAGATCTACAAATAACACTGGGGGATCAGGGATGGGACACATAACCACCCGG